>JACEHZ010000402.1:0-125000 GCA_017893485.1 Hemerocallis citrina | reverse complement strand
GTGAAGAGCTCGGCTCTGGAAGAGAGCTATTTGTGAGATGAGTTTGAGGAGCAACTCTTGGAGAGAGTTTTAAGCTCCGAACTCGTTGAGAAGAGGTCCGCTTCGGGGATGAGCGGAGCGAAGAGCTCAGCTCTGGAAGAGAGCTATTTGTGAGACGAGTGTGAGGAGGGACTCTATGAGAGAGTTGTGCTCCAAACTCGTGGGGAAGAGGTCCGCTTCGGAGGCGAGCGGAGTGAAGAGCTCGGCTCTTGAAGGGAGCGATTTGTGAGATGAGTGTGAGGAGGGACTCTATGAGAGAGTTGTGCTCCAAACTCGTCGAGAAGAGGTCTGCTTCACCGGCGAGCAGAGGGAAGAGCTCGGCTCTGGAAGGGAGCCATTTGTGAGATGAGTTTGAGGAGCAACTCTTGGAGAGAGTTTTGAGCTCCGAACTCGTTGAGAAGAGGTCCGCTTTGGGGATGAGCGGAGCGAAGAGCCCAGCTCTGGAAGAGAGCTATTTGTGAGATGAGTTTGAGGAGCAACTCTTGGAGAGAGTTTTGAGCTCCGAACTCGTTGAGAAGAGGTCCGCTTCGGGGATGAGCGGAGCGAAGAGCTCAGCTCTGGAAGAGAGCTATTTGTGAGACAAGTGTGAGGAGGGACTCTATGAGAGAGTTGTGCTCCAAACTCGTGGGGAAGAGGTCCGCTTCGGAGGAGAGCGGAGTGAAGAGCTCGGTTCTGGAAGGGAGCGATTTGTGAGACGAGTGTGAGGAGGGACTCTATGAGAGAGTTGTGCTCCAAACTCGTCGAGAAGAGGTCTGCTTCGCCGGCAAGCGGAGGGAAGAGCTCGGCTCTGGAAGGGAGCCATTTGTGAGATGAGTTTGAGGAGCAACTCTTGGAGAGAGTTTTGAGCTCCGAACTCGTTGAGAAGAGGTCCGCTTCGGGAATGAGCGGAGCGAAGAGCCCAGCTCTGGAAGAGAGCTATTTGTGAGATGAGTTTGAGGAGCAACTCTTGGAGAGAGTTTTGAGCTCCGAACTCGTTGAGAAGAGGTCCGCTTCGGGGATGAGCGGAGCGAAGAGCTCAGCTATGGAAGAGAGCCATTTGTGAGACGAGTGTGAGGAGCAACTCTAGGGGAGAGCTGTAGCTCTGAACTCGTTGATAAGGGGTCCACTTCGGCGGTGAGCGGAGGGAAGAGCTCGACTATGGAAGAGAGCCATACTCTATGGGAGAGCTGTAGCTCCGAACTCGTTGATAAGGGGTCCGCTTCGGCGGTGAGCGGAGTGAAGAGCTCGGCTCTGGAAGAGAGCCATTTGTGAGATGAGTGTGAGGAGCAACTCTAGGGGAGAGCTGTAGCTCCGAACTCACTGCTTATGTGAGAGAATCAACGGTTGTGGGCGTAATTCCGAATGGCGAACCACTTCTAACCCGCTGAAGAGCAAGTTATTTGAAGCAGAATCGAGCCAAGTATTGGACTCCGAACCATCGGTAGAGGTAGTCAACGGTTGTGGGAGCAATTCCGAATGACGAACCACTTCTAACCCGCTGAAGAGCAGGTTATTTGAAGCAGAATCGAGCCAAGTGTTGGACTCCGAACCATCGGTGTAGTTCAACGGTTGTGGGAGCAGTTCCGAACGGCGATCTACCTCTGGCTCGTCCGGAGGCGAGCCGAGAAGGTAAAGTCGAGCCGAGTGTTGGACTCCGAACCATCGGTGTAGTTCAACGGTTGTGGGAGCAATTCCGAATGGCAAACCACTTCTAACCCGCTGAAGAGCGAGTTATTTGAAGCAGAATCGAGCCAAGTGTTGGACTCCGAACCATCGTTTGGTTTGTTCAACGGCTGTGGGAGCAGTTCCGAATGGCGACCAACTTCTAGCCCGCTTAGGAGCGAGCTTGCGAAGTAGAATCGAACCAAGTGTTGGACTCCGGACTCGTTGAGATGAGGTCTGCCTGGGAGGTGAGCGGAGCAAAGAGTTCGGCTCTGGAAGAGAGCCATTTGGGAGAAGAGTTTGGGGAGCAACTCTAGGAGAGAGTTGTGAGCTCCGAACTCGTTGAGAAGAGGTCCGCTTCGGAGGCGAGCGGAGTGGAGAGCTCGGCTCTGGATGAGAGCCGTTTGGGAGACAAGTTTGAGGAGCAACTCTAGGAGAGAGTTTTGCGCTCCGAACTCGTTGAGAAGAGGTCCGCTCTGAGGTGAGCAGAGTAGAGAGCTCGGCTCTGGAAGAGAGCCGTTTGGGAGAAGAGTTTGGGGAGCAACTCTAGGAGAGAGTTGTGCGCTCCGAACTCGTTGAGAAGAGGTCCGCTCCGAGGTGAGCGGAGTGGAGAGCTCGGCTCTGGAAGAGAGTCGTTTGGGAGACAAGTTTGAGGAGCAACTCTAGGAGAGAGTTGTGAGCTCCGAACTCGTTAAGAAGAGGTCCGCTTTGGAGGCGAGCGGAGTGGAGAGCTCGGCTCTGGAAGAGAGCCGTTTGGGAGACAAGTTTGAGGAGCAACTCTAGGAGAGAGTTGTAAGCTCCGAACTCGTTGAGAAGAGGTCCGCTTCGGAGGCGAGCGGAGTGAAGAGCTTGGCTCTGGAAGAGAGCCATTTGTGAGATGAGTTTGAGGAGCAGCTCTAGGAGAGAGTTGTGCGCTCCGAACTCGTTGAGAAGAGGTCCGCTCCGAGGTGAGCAGAGTGGAGAGCTCGGCTCTGGAAGAGAGCCGTTTAGGAGAAGAGTTTGGGGAGCAACTCTAGGAGAGAGTTGTGCGCTCCGAACTCGTTGAGAAGAGGTCCGCTCCGAGGTGAGCGGAGTGGAGAGCTTGGCTCTGGAAGAGAGCAATTGGTGAGATGAGTTTGAGGAGCAGCTCTAGGAGAGAGTTGTGCGCTTCGAACTCGTTGAGAAGAGGTCCGCTCCGAGGTGAGCGAAGTGAAGAGCTCGGCTCTGGAAGAGAGCAATTGGTGAGATGAGTTTGAGGAGCAGCTCTAGGAGAGAGTTGTGCGCTCCGAACTCGTTGAGAAGAGGTCCGCTCCGAGGTGAGCGGAGTGAAGAGCCCGGCTCTGGAAGAGAGCCGTTTGGGAGACAAGTTTGAGGAGCAACTCTAGGAGAGAATTGTGAGCTCCGAACTCGTTGGTTAAGGTAAGTAAGTTGCGGGAGCAGCCATGTAGAAGAAGCTCTACAATAAGGTGAAGACCTCTTGGGAGGAGCTGGGAGATTCTGAGTCTTAAAGCTCGGCGGGCCCTTCGGTTCGTTTGTTGGCTCCTCAGGGGGGAAGCTCGGGTGAGGATCTTGGTGACAAGGGGTTCGGAGGTTGGAGCTCGATGGTTTGAGCTCAGTGAGTTGGAGTCGAAGTCAGAGCTCGACGACAGAGCAGACGAGAAGAGGGGTCGAGCTCGGCATGGGGAGAGCTCGACGGAGTCATGGGAGATGGAGCTCGAGCTTCGACGGAGCTTGGGGAGTGGAGCTCGGCGCTCCTTCGGGCGAGGGAGGAGCTTGACAGCGAAGAGGAAGCTCGGGAGGTTGGAGCTCGGCAATGCAGTGGATATGAACTGTGAGCTCGGAGCTCGTCGAGGGAAGCTCGCTGTCGTGGAGCTCGGCAATGCAGAGGAGTTCGGTGCTCCTCATTGGAGCTCTGCAATGGAGAGGAGTTCGGTGCTCCTCATTGGAGCTCGGCAATGGAGAGGAGTTCGGAGCTCCCCATTGGAGCTCGGCTGCGAGGGGAGCTCGTCGAAGGTGGTCGACGAGTGGAGCTTGGAGCTTTTGCTTCTGCGGGTTAGGACCAGCGGGACCGTTAGGGGGTTTCTGATTCAGAATAGGAGGCTGGCCCTGTTGGAAATGGTCCTCGGCCGGAGGAGGAAGTTGCCCCTGCTGCGGAGCGGGATGGACGGGGACTTCCTGCTGTTGATCAACAGGGTTGGGTCCACGGTTGGACCCCCTGGATCTTACTTTTCTGGGAGGCATGGCTGAAGAAGAGCCAGTCGACGAGGAAGAGACGGTGGCTATTCGTATGGTTTCCCACAGACGGCGTCAATCTGTTACCGCTGATTTTGGTGTGGGGGTAAACAGATAGAATTTGTGGGTTCGTGGAAAAACCTGAGTAGCGGATCCGAACCTGTTCGTCTGAGTTGGGCTGCTGACTCCCGCCGTACACCTGCAAGGAAAGTGCGAAACACCGGGGTTGATCCCGGCGACGCACCCTCCGACGCTCTTGTCAGTAACCAGTGATGATTAAAAAAGAGCTTATGCAGGAAAAAGAGTGATTAACCTGTAACAGTGGTAGGTGGGAGGTATTTATAGTCGCCATGGGAGTGATTAGAGGCATGATTTCCTGTGTAGCTGTTAGGAGTAAAATCCTCACATTCTGTTTAGGAAACTGATCCCTGATCCCCGGTGAGAGCAAATCAGGCCTGTTGATTTGGTCAAATCAGTAACCCTGATTTTCCTCTTGCTGATCTGGGTTTGTCTTGGGTCGGGACCCGTACCCAGTTGGAGTGGATCCGTTCGCGGGTTATTGGATCTGTGAGAAGGAGACCCAGTACCCGCTTCGGTCCCGCTAGTAGGTGAAATTACCGTTTTACCCCTGAGCTTTGAGATTCGCGTCCGATGTGAACGGTCCCGATTTAATCCTATTTTTAGCCATATCAGCCATGAAGGGCCAAGATCACATATCAGAATCTAGATCCAAGGGCCAGAAAAAGGGGTGAAAAAAGGAGGTCAAAAGACTGGATCTGTATCTGCCCTCCTAGATCCCGTTGCAGATCTGAATAAAGAAGAAAATAGAGGAAAAGAGGTTATTGGCATGGGGAAAACGACAGAGAAGTTGTTGCAGCCCCAGAAAAGCAGAGCAGATGGTGGAAAGAAGAAAAGAACAGAGGAAGCTGCCACCAACTTTGAGAGAGTTGAGGATAAAGCTCGGTTTTGGAGAAAAAGAATAGAGAAATGAATGAAGATGAAGATAGGGAGAAAGAAGACGAAATACTGGCAATGGGGGAAATTTCCACCTTACCCCCCTGGCGCTTCGCATCCCAGCCCCATACTGTGTATTTACCACGTGTCGCAATCACTATTGAGACTCGTGCTACAACACGTTTTCTACCTCGAAAACTCCGCCCTCAAATTGGGACTCTCGAGCCAAATAACTCCACAGCCAACATGCTATACACGGGCCACTATCGACCTAAACACGTGCAAAGCACGTGAGCTAAGTATGTTGGGCTTTATGCTGATGGGCTGTCATGGGCTTAATACATCTAGTAGGCCTAAGATGGGGTCCTTTGAGAGTTTAATAAATTTGGCAGCTCTAATGGGCCAACACCCCAAATTTAATTCAGGAATTTAACGATTCTCCTTTTGGGCCCAAGATGAGGTCCAAGCAGAAGAGTCCTCTACATGATTTGATCCTAATGTTGTCCACTCAAGTGCCTACTACATCCCATATCTTGATCGACGACGATGATGAAGATGCACATCTCAACCTAGAGGACGATGACCCATACCTAGAGGAGGATTCAGACTCTGCATAGGCGAATTCAGGCCCGGGAACAAGCGATGGCAGTGTCTTTGGAGGTGGTGCCTTTGACTTTTCCCGATTCATAGTCAAGTATGATAGAGCAGCGAAAGACCAAGGGATTCAAAGTACAGACGGTTCACAAAGGACTCAAGCAGAGTCCTTGGGCTTTGACTTTTCACGATTCACAGTCAAGTATGATCGAGCAGCGGAAGACCAAGGGATTCAAAGTACAAACGGTTCACAAAGGACTCAAGCTGAGTCCTTGGATGGTTACTTGGAGATTGCGATTGCAGCTAAGGCTGCTAAGACAGACGGTGGAGGTACGTGCAGTTTATTAGCTTCTACTTATAATTTTATGTCTGATTTTGATGTCTTCAAATTTTCCAAAACTTGTGGTCTTGCGGTGGGAGATAGAGATCATAATGCTCTCATCCTCAATAAGATTAGAGGGTATAGAGAATTTCTGGCTGTGAACCCAGAGTCCATCCTAACACGTAACCCTCAATCAGTTATTAATACTAATACTCCATTGGAAAGTTAGAGGTTTGGGGGTAAGGGTAATATAACATCCCGTAATTTAAAAATGCATTTTTTATTCTCATTCTCATTAATATGATGCACGTGCTAATTTTTATTCTCATTCTTACTCTCATTATCTATATTTTAGCATGCACAAGTTTTAATTAGCCTTTTTTTAACCCATGGACCTCAAAATGAAATCTAGCCCACTAGCCTAATTAATTAGTGGATTAAAAAGAAAGCTCATAAATCAAGCCCATTAATTAAAATCTAATTTAAGTTGAGCTTGGACTAATACATGGCAAGTTACAACTTTTAGTACACATTTAGAACTATAAAAATTGTATTTATTTTGTATGTGTATGTGTGCATTTGCACACATGAGATTGGCCGGTTTTGGACCTAGGGGAGGCCGGTTTTTGGCATAGTGGGGAGGGGAGGAGTTGGGAGTTTGGGAGTTAGAGTGTTTGGAGAGTTTAAGGGATGAGTTAGGAAAGTGAAGGGGTGGAGATTTTAAATGAGGAGTTATTAGGTAGAAAAGTTTGCAATTTAGACCCTAATATTGTCCTATAAATACACCCCTTCTCTTCTCATTTCACACACCAAAAACAAAAGAAATAAGAGAAAGAAAAAGAAAGAGAGAAAGAGAGTTCTTGTGCTTCGGTGAAATTCTTGTTAGGAGGAGTTCTTGCTAGGAGGAGAAGGAATTGCTAGGAGCTAGGAGTTGTACTTCCATCCCTTGTTCAATCTTCATAAGAGGTGGGTGGTCTCTATATTTTCTAATTCATAGGTTGATTATGCTAGAATGTGATAGTATTAATATAGATCAATTTGATGTGATGTGAGTGTTCTCATACTTTCTAATTATAGAACAATGCATGCTAAATAATAATAAATGACTAGTACGGGAATTTTGATGTGATTTATACTATTCTATGAAGTTAGAATGATAAAAAATCATGTATGATTAGTGTTACCGCTAATTCTGGTGTGGGGGTAAACAGATAGAATTTGTGGGTTCGTGGAAAAAACCTGAATAGCGAGTCCGAACCCGTTCGTCTGAGTTGGGCTGCTGACTCCCGCCGTACACCTGCAAGGAAAGTACGAAACACCGGGGTTGATCCCGGCGACGCACCCTCCGACGCTCTTGTCAGTAACCAGAAGAGATTAAGAAAGAGCTTAAGCAGGTAAAAAGTGATTAACCTATAACAGTGGTAGGTGGGGGGTATTTATAGTCGCCGTTGGGATCAGATTAGGAATGTGATTCCTGTGTCTGATAAGGCATAAAATCCTCGTAATCAGATTAGGAATGTAATCCCTTAATTCCCGGTGAGAGGATAACTGCAAATCAGGCCCGTTGATTTAGTCAAATCAGTGACCCTGATCTCCTCTCGCTGGTCTGGGTTTGTATCGGGTCGGGACCCATACCCAGTTGAGGTGGATCCGTTCGCGGGTTGTTGGATCTGTGAGAAGGAGACCCGGTACCCGCTTCAGACCCGCTAGTAGGTGAAATTACCGTTTTACCCCTGAGCTTTAAGATTCGTCTCCGATGTGAACGGTCCCGATTTAATCCCATTTTTAGCCATATCACGAGCCCCCCACTCCTAGAGACTGAGTTTTTCAGTCTTTGAGGATTAGTTTTACTGTTCTAATGGCGTACGGGATTTTATCGGTGTTCTTAAAGGAGTTTTGGATCTTTTTCGGGGTGTAACGGTGTTATTCTGGGCTTGTAAAATGCCCAAAAATATTCTCAGAATTTTCTGGATTTTTGGTGATTTTTCCAAATTTTTCTGAATTTTTCTCATTTTTTTGAATTTTTTATTCATTTTCCGAATTAAATAATTAATTATCGAAAATATTAATTAATTATTCTGATTTAATAATTATTTTTCCAGAATTTTTAAATATTTTTTCTGAATTAATAATTATTTTTTAGAATTTTTAATTAATTTTTTCGATTTTTTAAATATTTTTTCGGATTTTTTAAATAAAAAAACAATTAAATAAATAAATAAATTAATTTAAATAATACCTGACACGTGGCGCGTTCTGCGCCGTCGGGTCCTGGCACGAATCTCGAGGGGGCGCATTTTTCGAAAAATCGTTATTTTGTCGTTTTGTGCTGACGTGGCGCGATTTGAGCCGTTCATCAATTTTTGCGCGATTTTCGCGAAGATCCAACGGTTGGAGTTGCTCGGTAGCTTTTTTCTCCGTTTGCAGGATCGGAAAGGGACTTGTTCGGCAGCCGACCGAGCCACTTCGCGCAGCTCGGATCTGATCCATCTCGATCTGCCACGTGGCACTTTTTTTTTGTTTGTTTTTTTTTCTTTCTTCTCTTCTCGCGCTCTGTTCTTTTTCTCTTCTTCTTCTTTGTTTACTTCGACTCTCGTCTCCCCTTCTACTCCTTCGACCATCCCTGGAGCTCGTCTTCGTCGCGAAGCTTGGCGACAGAGCTCGGCGATGGAGTCGAAAGGAGGCGTCGAGCTCGGAAGGGAGAAGGGAGCGCTCGCCGACGGCTGGAAGAAGAGTTCGATGATGGAGCTCGGCAGAGGAGAGCTCGGCATGGATGAAGCTCGTCGGTGGAGAGCTTCGGGGCTCGTCTCTCTGAGCTCGCTCGTTGGCCATGGTGGAGCTCGGAGCTCTTCTCGTGGAGGGCTTGGAGCTCGTGGCAACGATGGGTCCGTCGAGGAAGGAGCTCGGAGCTCCGGAGTCGAGACGTGGCGGAGCTTGGTGCTTTGGAGGTGGAGCTCGGCGGTAGGTTCGTCGACGAAGGAGAATGTGCTTGGTCGGTTGATGGAGTTTCGGAGCTTTGTGAGCTCGGTGACGAAGAGGATGGAGTTCGTCGGAGCTGTGGTGACGGGCTCGAGCTCGGGATGGGGAGCTCGGCGATGACTGAGGTGATGGGGGTCGAAGCTCGAAGATGATGAGCTGTTTGCGAGGGGAGCTCGTCGAAGGTGGTCGACGAGTGGAGCTTGGAGCTTCGTCGAGGAAGACAGCTCGACGTTCGAGCATAGGGGAGCTCGGTAATGGAGAGGGAGCTTCGTCGTGGAGAGGAGTTCGGAACTTCCCACCGGAGCTCGCAGTGGCGGTGAGCTTGGAGCTCGTCGAGGGAGAGAGCTCGGTTTAGTGAAGCTTGGCGGAGGACTGGAGCTTCGGCGGAGAGGAGCTCGACGCTCCGAGGTTGAAGAAGTGTTGGGTTTCCTTCCTCTGGTTTGTTTTGGCGCTAGGAAGGGGAGAAGTGATGGTTTGGGTTTGGGTCCCCTTTATGGGTCCGAACCCGGCCACTTGTGCCCCCCCTTTTTTTTTTCTTTTCTTGCTTCTTGTTCGGTAAATCCGAGCACGGATTTTGAGGCAAATCTTTGGCCTTTTTGCAGCTCGGTAGGGCAGTAGCTCGGATTGGAGATCCGAGCAACGTGGCTCGATCTGGGCCGTTGGATGGTGGCGCGAATCTCGAGACGGGCTCAATTCCCAAGAAAACGCTATCTTGTCGTGTAGTGGTGCTGGCATGATCTGAGCCGTCTGATCGAGATCTTACACGAATGTTGAGGAGAAAGTGAGTTTTCTCCGTTTGCAGGATCGGAAAGGCACTTGCTCGGCAGCCGACCGGGCTCTTTGATGTTGAGGCTCGGATGGGAAGAGCTCGGATTCTTGCTCGGATGGGAAGAGCTCGGATGGGAAGAGCTTGGATGGGAAGAGTTCGGTTCGGATTTCTCCCTCGTGCGAGTGGCTCGGCTCGGATTTCCGAGCTATTCGGCGCAGCTGCATTGAGATCCACTTTCCCGGTGCTACGGAGGTCCGATCGGGGCGTGCGACCCCTCGTTTCGAAGCTAGTTCGAAGATCTACAACTTCTCTTTAGGAGTGGGATGAAGATTCACCCTCCTTCATGGTCAAAATAGCCCCGCAAGATGCTTGTCTTCATGAAGTTGATAAGTACTTTGGTCTTGGGGATTTTGGAAGAGGAGCTCCATTCCTAGGGACAGAGAAGATGTGCTAGGAAGACCCTTGTGCTTCGAAGACCCTTGGGCTAGGAAGACCCTTGGGGCGAAGAACAGGCGCGAGTGGGTCGGATCGCTAGTCGCTCGGCTAGGAATACTGAGCAACGTGGAGCGATCTGAGCCGCTGGATCTCAGCGCGGATCTCGAAGCGGGCACGGTTTCCAAGAAAACACTATCTTATCATTTTGCGACGCTGGCAAGATCTGGGCCGTTGGACGATGGCACGAATCTCGAGACGGCTCCGTTCCCAAGAAAACGCTATCTTGTCGTTTAGCGACGCTGGCAAGATCTGGGCCGTCTGATCGAGATCTTGCACGAATGTTGAGGAGAAAGTGAGTTTTCTCCGTTTGCAGGATCGGAAAGGCACTTGCTCGGCAGCCGACCGGGCTCTTTGATGTTAGGGCTCGGAAGGGAAGAGCTCGGATTCTTGCTCGGTCAGCCGACCGGGCTCTGTGATGTTGGGGCCGGATCGGTACTTGCTCGGCAGCCGACCGGGCTCTTTGATGTTAGGGCTCGGAAGGGAAGAGCTCGGATTCTTGCTCGGTCAGCCGACCGGGCTCTGTGATGTTGGGGCCAGATCGGTACTTGCTCGTCATCCGAGCGGTGGGAAGAGCTCGGCTCTGGAAGAGAGCTATTTGTGAGACGAGTGTGAGGAGGGACTCTATGAGAGAGTTGTGCTCCAAACTCGTTGAGAAGAGGTCCGCTTCGGAGGTGAGCGGAGTGGAGAGCTCGACTCTGGAAGAGAGTCGTTTGTGAGACGAGTGTGAGGAGGAGCTCTTGGAGGGAGTTGTGAGCTTCGAACTCGTTGAGAAGATGTCCGCTTCGGAGGTAAGCGGAGTGGAGAGCTCGGCTCTGGAAGAGAGCTATTTGTGAGACAAGTGTAAGGAGGAACTCTAGGAGAGAGTTGTGCTCCAAGCTTGTTGAGAAGAGGTCCGCTTCGGAGGCGAGCGGAGTGAAGAGCTCGGCTCTGGAAGAGAGCCATTTGTGAGACAAGTGTGAGGAGGAACTCTAGGAGAGAGTTGTGCTCCAAACTTGTAGGGAAGAGGTCCGCTTCGGGGGTGAGCGGAGCGAAGAGCTCGGCTCTGGAAGAGAGCCATTTGGGAGATGAGTTTGAGGAGCAACTCTAAGAGAGAGTTGTGAGCTCCGAACTCGTGGAGAAGAGGTCCGCTTCGGCGGCGAGCGGAGGGAAGAGCTCGGCTCTGGAGGAGAGCCATTTCTGAGATGAGTTTGAGGAGCAACTCTTGGAGAGAGTTTTGAGCTCCGAACTCGTCGAGAAGAGGTCCGCTTCGGCGACGAGCGGAGGGAAGAGCTCGGCTCTGGAAGAGAGCCATTTGTGAGATGAGTTTGAGGAGCAACTCTTGGAGAGAGTTTTGAGCTCCGAACTCGTCGAGAAGAGGTCCGCTTCAGCGGCGAGCGGAGGGAAGAGCTCGGCTCTGGAAGAGAGCCATTTGTGAGACAAGTGTGAGGAGGAACTCTAGGAGAGAGTTGTGCTCCAAACTTGTTGAGAAGAGGTCCGCTTCGAAGGCGAGCGGAGTGAAGAGCTCGGTTCTGGAAGAGAGCCATTTGTGAGACGAGTGTGAGGAGCGACTCTAGGGGAGAGCTGTAGCTCCGAACTCGCTGCTTATGTGAGAGAATCAACGGTTGTGGGAGCAATTCCGAATGGCGAACCACTTCTAACCAGCTGAAGAGCAGGTTATTTGAAGAGGAATCGAGCCAAGTGTTGGACTCCGAACCATCGGTAGAGGTAGTCAACGGTTGTGGGAGCAATTCCGAATGGTGAACCACTTCTAACCCGCTGAAGAGCAGGTTATTTGAAGAGGAATCGAGCCAAGTGTTGGACTCCGAACCATCGGTAGAGGTAGTCAACGGTTGCGGGAGCAATTCCGAATGGCGAACCACTTCTAACCCGCTGAAGAGCAGGTTATTTGAAGAGGAATCGAGCTAAGTGTTGGACTCCGAACTCATTGGGAAGAGCTTAGTAAGTTGCAGGAGCAGCCATGTAGAGGAGGCTGGACTCCGAAGTCACCCTTCAGCGAGTCACGACTCGGAGAGGTTGAGATGAAGCAAGAGCAACAATTTCCAATAAAAAAACGTAAAGTTTTATTGAAATAAACTAAGTGACTGCTTCAATATGGCGAGCCCTTATTACATGCTATTGGCCGGATTACAAGCATCGGCCTTTATTAAAAATCAATATCCTGCTTCTATGATAAGGTGAAGACCTCTTGGAAAGAGCCGGGGGGTTCTGAGTGTTAAAGCTCGGCGGGTCCTTCGGTTCGTTTGTTGGCTCCTCAGGGGGGGAAGTTCGGCCCCCTCTTTCTGGACGAACTTGGTCAGGTGCCCCCGCTGTATGAGTTCTTCGATCTCCTCCTTCAGAGCCCGACAATCTTCTGTGTCGTGGCCGTGGTCCCTGTGAAAGCGGCACCACTTATCCTTGTCCCTCTTCTTGCCAGGTGTATTCATTCTCGGGGGAGCGCGGAGGAGCCCTTCCTTGTCCACCTCCATAAGAACTTCTGATATATTGGCAACGAGGGTGGTGAACTTCTCAAACCGAGGAGTCGGGCGGCGCTGGCCATTGCCGTCCTTCTGAAGCTTCTTAGCCTCTTCTTCTTCGGTCAGCTTTCGTTTCGTTCCTGAGGTAGACCCTCCGAAGCTTGGAAGGTAGGCGGCCTCTTCGGCACGAATGTACTTGTCACACCTGAGAAGGAGGTCGGCAAAGTTCTGTGGAGGCTTCTTAGCAAGAGAGGAGCGGAGGCTGGAATTGAAGACGTTGGATTGGAAGGCGGCTGTTGCGACGGAATGGTCGAGGGAGGCTATGGACCTGACCTCCGCAGTGAACCTCTTCACATAGTCTCTCAGCTTCTCTCCCTTCTCCTGGCAGAGCTGGAGTAATGAGAGGCTGGTCTTTTCCGTGCGTCTACTACTCATGAAGTGGGTGATGAAGAGGGTCTCGAATTGCTCGAAGGAGAAGATGGAAGAGGGAGCAAGGCGGGAGTACCATTCCCTAGCCGACCCCTTCAGGGTGATGGGGAAGGTCTTGCAAAGTAAGGTGTCCGAAGCCTGGTGGATGAGCATGAGGGTCTTGAAGCTTTCGATGTGGTCCACGGGGTCTGACTCCCCCGAGTAAGTTTCGAACTTCGGGGGTTCGAATCCCCTCGGGATGGGAGCCTCCATGATGGTTCGGGAGAAAGGGGGTCTGCTCGGACGGATGGTTCTGCTGTTCGACCCCTCCCCCTCGTCCATCCGACCGATTCGCCTCTCCACCTCATGGAGACGGCGGTATAGGGCATCGTCCCTCCCGCGGTATTCAAACGAGCCTCTGGACTCGTCTTCGTAGGAGGGAGAGCCGGGGCTACGACGATGGTCGTCCCGAGAGCGGCGAGGGCTAAGTTCATGCTGCCGGTGGTTAGGAGCCGGCGGAGGAGAGGCGGACCTACGGCGAGGACTGGGAAACTGTTGGGGCGAAGGAACCCTTTGGGCCTCATTGTTGTTGGGTCGGAGGTTAAGAGCCTGCAACACCGTTACTTGAAACTGCAGGAACTCGGCGCGAGTGATGGGCGCCTCATTGTTCCTCGGCTGATGCCAACCGGTAGGAGAGTGGCGCCTCCTCCCGTAATGCCCGGGTGACTCTCTCCGCCCTCTCCTGGTAGGAGACCTTCTACGCTCGCGGTGGTGAGGATTCCGCTCATCTGGACATTGTAGGCGGGAGGCTCCCTCTCGGGACCGCTTTTCGTCTAGACGGTGGCGGAGATCCTCATCCTTCTGCCGGTTGAGGATAGTATTTCGAAGGTCAGGGGCCTGAGGACTATGGGAGGCATAAGAGTCTGTAGAGGCGTTGTGTACCGATATGTGGTCTTGATGGAGAGGTTGTTTTTGCTTCCGTGGATCGGGACCGTTTGGGGGGTTGCTGGTTCGGAAGAGGAGGTTGGTCCTGCTGGACACGGTCCTCGGCGGGCGGAGGGAGCCCCCCAGTTGTTGAGAGGGATGGACAGGGACTTCTTGCTGGTCCGCGGGGTTGGGTGCACGATTGGACCCTCTGGATCTTACTTTTATGGGAGGCATGGCTGGAGAAGAGCTAGTCGACGAGGAAGAGGCGGAGGCTATTCGTATGGTTTTCCCACAGACGGCGCCAATCTGTTACCGCTAATTCTGGTGTGGGGGTAAACAGGTAGAATTTGTGGGTTCGTGGAAAAAACCTGAATAGCGAGTCCGAACCCGTTCGTCTGAGTTGGGCTGCTGACTCCCGCCGTACACCTGCATGGAAAGTGCGAAACACCGGGGTTGATCCCGGCGACGCACCCTCCGACGCTCTTGTCAGTAACCAGAAGAGATTAAGAAAGAGCTTAAGTAGGTAAAAATTGATTAACCTGTAACAGTGGTAGGTGGGGGGGGGGTATTTATAGTCGCCGTTGGGATCAGATTAGGAATGTGATTCCTGTGATCTGATAAGGCATAAAATTCTCGTAATCAGATTAGGAATGTAATCCCTTAATTCCCGGTGAGAGGATAACTGCAAATCAGGCCCGTTCATTTAGTCAAATTAGTGACCCTGATCTCCTCTCGCTGGTCTGGGTTTGTATCGGGTCGGGACCCGTACCCAGTTGAGGTGGATCCGTTCGCGGGTTGTTGGATCTGTGAGAAGGAGACCCAGTACCCGCTTCGGACCCGCTAGTAGGTGAAATTACCGTTTTACCCCTGAGCTTTAAGATTCGTCTCCGATATGAACGGTCCCGATTTAATCCCATTTTTAGCCATATCAATTAGTAAATTAAATTACATCATGTTAGAGGTTAATGAGAAAAAGAATTAATTGGTTATTTTGCCATGCACTAGTATACATAAATTGTTGGGAACTCTTCTTTTGATAAGCAAATGAATTTTTGTAAAATAAATTTGATGCCAATGAACTCATTTGATTGTTTATAAAATATATAATGTGCTACTTTTGATTAAATTGAACAAATACAAATTCATGTTATTAATAAGAGGAAACAAATTGAAAGTTAGTTTTATCTTCTAAAATATGAATTAGAAATCTATGAGTTACTGTTAGAAAGTTTATATGAACCAATTTCTGTCTAAAAAGAGATTAGATCAATGGGTAATCGAGTTTTATGAAATAATGGGATAAGAGAGAGTTTAAACAAAAGTCTATGAGGGGACTTAATGTCGTTGGGTGCAATTGGCCCTGTGGTCTGGCGTTGCGCTGTCTCCTCATCGACCTGGGTTCGAATCCTGTTGGCCTAAATAATTTTTACTTTTGTTTTAAATTAAATCCAAACCCCGAAGGTTCAGATTTGGAGCTTTCGGTTGGGCTTTATGACAGCCAAGTCCATTGGACTTAGCGGCTAGCGGGTTGAACTGTGGGCGTTGTCTGGCGGGTCATGGGTTCAAAACCCAGTAGCCGCAATTTATTATTATTATTATTATTATTTTTTTTTTGGTTTTAAATGATTTTAATGAGTTTTAAAAGCAACAAAAAGTTGGAGGAAAATTCTAATATATCTATAAATTGATGTGGAATTTATAAAAAAAATAGTTTTAGAAAATTTTGTATATTTTTGAGAAGTAAAAATAGAAATTGAGATAGAATGAGATATTGTCTTCAAAATAAATTATTTAAGAGCATGATTTATATCCTTAGAAGAAAAATAAAATGTTGATATGAGAATATATTGTCTTGATGGGATTATTTCATTTATGTTGAATACGTGATTACTATATGTGTTTAAATTGATAAGGAGTTTTAAATTAGATGAATTCATGAGAAGAATTATTGTTTGGAAAGAATTTAGAATGGATAAATGAATCATGGATGGTGTGACTTTGATCACATTTGTGAATAAGTTAAAGATAAAAATAATTAAGTTTAAGACATGTTTATTGAAGGGTATGTGTACCCATGGATCATTAAGTTTAAGACCTGTTTATTGAAGGTGTTACCGCTGATTTCGGTGTGGGGGTAAACAGATAGAATTTGTGAGTCCGGGAAATACCTGAACGATTGACTCGGCCTTCTTGCTCCTGGCGCAACCTGCAAGGAAGTGCGAAACACCGGGGTTGATTCCGGCGACGCACCCTCCGACGCTCTTGTCAATAATCAGGAAAAGATTAAGAAAGAGCTTAAGTGGTGAAAGAGTGATTAACCCGGTCTCGGTGGTAGAGGGGTTGTATTTATAGTCGCCTTTGGAACGATTTGGGGCCTAATTTCCTGCCTAACAAATAGGGGAAAAATCCTCCTATTCTGTTTTGGGAAGTTAGGCCTTGATTCCCTGGTGAGAGCTAATCAGGTTGGTTGATTTGACCAAATCAGTGGCCTGATTCTCTTCTTGGTGGATTGGGCTTGTATCGGGTCGGGACCCATACCCAATTGAAGTGGATCTATTCGCGGGTGGTTGGTTCTGTGAGAAGGAGGCCCAATACCCGTTTTGGATCCATCTGTATGTGAAATTACCTTTTTACCCCCGTGCTTCAGGATTCTTGATCGATCTGGACGGTCCCGATTTAACCCCAATTTTAGCCATATCACGAGCCCCCCACTCCTAAAGACTGAGTGTGATCAGACTTTGAGGAGTAGTTTAGCTGTTTTAGTGGCTGATGGAGTTGTATTGGAGTCCAGACGTGGGATTTTGAATCTAGAAAGGGGGTAGTGAGGCAACTTTTGATGCCGCTGGCAGTTCTCTGGTCACATCGGGTGTTCAAGAGTTTTTATCTATTTTTTCGGACTACTTGTTTAACTTTGCGACGCGTTTGCTAATCATTCGGGGGCCTTAGTCGTACATTCTGGGCGATAATTGTTCGTTCAAGGGTTCGAAAATGTGCCCCCTAAATCTCAATTACTCTCCAGAATTTTTGGCTAATTTTCCCGAATTTTTAACAATTTTCTCGCAATTTTTAAACAAATAAAACAAATTAAATAGATAAAAAATGATTTAAATACCGATTTATGGCGTGGCTCGATCTGGGCCGCTGATCGCAGATGGGCGCGAACTTCGGAAAGATCTGACGGCTGCTGTTGCTCGGCAGCGTTTTTCTCCGTTTACCAGTTCGGGAAGGCCTCTGCTCGGCAGCCGACCGAAGGCATGGGGGGCTCGGCAGCCGACCGAAGGCTTGAGTGACGTGGCGTAATCTGGGCCGTTGGATGTTGGCACGCATCTCGAGACGGGAACGGTTCCCAAGAAAACGCTATCTTGTCTTCTAGCGCACGTGGCGCAATCTGAGCCGTTCGCCATTGGGAGCGTGAATTTCTGAGAGATCCAACGGCTGAGATAGCTCGGTGCCTTTTTTTCTCCATTTACCAGTTCGGGAAGGCCTCTGCTCGGCAGCCGACCGAAGGTATGGGGGTTCGGCAGCGTCGTGGCGCTATCTGTTCGGAGGCGATCTCGCTTCCGAGGGTATTAATGACGCTCGGGGTTTGTGCGGCATTCCCCTTCCCCAGGTCATTAAGAATAATTCCTTTGATTAATGCGTGGCGTTTCGACTTCCGGGGATCAATAATTCCCTCAATTAAAACGCGGCGCTCCAATTTCCGAGGGTAGTAATGGCTGGTTATAGGAGGCAGGCTATAAGTACCCCACTCCTTTTGTCATTTTCGTCACAACCAAATTGAGTTCTAGACCTCGGAGGCATCTGCCTTGGGTAGCTTCTCTCTTGAAGTTCGGAGTGGTGGTCGCTCTTCTGCCTGGTTTTCCCTTTGTTCCTGACGGCCCCAAAGTGGATGTCGGGAGCGAGGGGGAACGAGGTAGTAGTGGTGACGACCGTAGTCCACACTCGGGGGATGAGTTATCTCCGAAGGACGGGTGGTCGCTCTCTTACCTTTTCCTTCTCCCGTTCCGGACGGTCCCTAAGTGGGTGTCGGGAGCGGAGGAGAATAAGGCAAGAGTGGTGACTACCGTAGTCCGGATCCGAGGGATGGACCTTCTCGGAAGGACGGGCGGTCGCCCCGCTGTCTTGTTGTTTCCCCATCCCTCACTGCTCCGAAGGGGTGTGAGGGGTGGGGGGCAACAAGACAGTAGCGTCGACGGCCATGGTCCGGACCCGGGGTATGGACCTCTTTCGAAGGACGGGCCGCCGTTCTCTCACCAAGATCTTCTGCCTTCTTCGGTTGCTCCGAAGTGAGTGTCGAAGTAGGCGGAGATCTTGGTGGGAGAGTGACGACCCCTGTCCGATGTCGATCTCCGGGCCGTCCGAGTCCGTTTGTTGCAACTGTGAAGGCGCCGCTGTTAGAGTCTTTCGACAAGCCGAGCCTTCCAGTTGCAACCAACTAGCTCGGGATGGTGCGTCTCTTTCGACCTCTGAGTGTTGATGGGTTCCCTCCCATCTCTGTCTTCCTTCTCGGGCTGATGGCTTTTGACGGAGGTCAGCCTGGGGGAGTTAGAGATGGGGGGGGTGCCGATCTGTTTCCGACCGGGGCCTGTTGTCGGTATAATACCAACCGAGGCATGGGACCCGGGGGGCGCCTGCCGAGGGCGACGCCTTAAAACTAAATCAAAAATTTTTCCGGGTTCTTTTTAGACGAAGGTGGGGCGTCCGAGGGTCCGATCGTCCGAGCGACGTGGCGCTATCTGAGCTGCCGGATGCTGAAACGCATCTCGAGATGGGCGCGTTCTCCAAGAAAACACTATCTTGTCGTTTAGTGCTCTCGGCGAGATCTGGACCGTCTGATGAAGATCAGGCGCGAAGGTTGAGGGAGAAGGGAGTTTTCCCCATTTACCAGCTCGGGAAGGCACTTGCACGGATTCCGAGCGGACTCTATTGCAGCCACGTTCGGTTTGCTCGCAGCTCGGATTCTCGTCCCATCTTGCCGAGCTGGTTGACTTTGTGGTGGGCCTTCGAGATGCTTCGAGAGTAGCCTAAAAGTCGCTCTGGAAGTCCAAGAGACGCCTCATTTTCACTATAAATCTTTACCCCCCCTTTGACCAAGTCTTCACTTTTCACTTTTACTCTCTCTCTTTCGTATTTACTTTGCTTCGAGGTCTTTAGCTCCCTGGTGGTGTCGCTAGCTGTCGCGGTAGCGTTCCTAGTTCCGGCGAAGTTTCCGACCGTAGCTGTCACTTCAAGGTCAGTCTCTTTCCCTTCTCTCTTTAGGAAAATATGGTTAAGATTTCGGCTGAGACCCCCGCCTCGGAGCAAGCCGTTGGCCGAGGGGAGAAAGAGAAAGGAGTAGTGGCGCCGAGCGAGCAGGACGTTGTTCGTCCAGACGCGGAGGGCGGAGTGGCCGAGGTGCCCCAAGAAGTCGCGGCGGAGTCCCGAAAGGGCAAAGCCGTAATTACTATAGTGGAGACGCCGAAGAGAGCGGGGGAGTTCGGTCGGCAGCCCATCGCCGTGTCGAGCGTGGGAGGAGTCCGGGATTACACTGAGGATATCTTGGAGAAGGTTACCCAAGGTACGGCTAAACTGGTGGAGGAGAACGAGCCTAGGGAGCTGTCCGAGGTCGTTCGCAAGATCTCGACTCTTACCGAAGCGGACCTTCATCTGGTCCGAGAGGGCTTCCAGATCCCTCTCGAGTACACGTTGCTCCTCCCTGGGCCGGGGTTCCGAGCCAATACTGGGTCTTCTCCGGACATATGCGTCTTTCCGGTCGACTCCCTCATTGCCGGTCTTCGCTTTCCCCTCCACCCGTTCGTGGTTGACGTCCTGGTTTGGTATGGTTTGAGTCCCGCTCAACTGATGCCGAACACATGGAGGCAAGTTGTGGCGTTCCTCCTCCGATGCCAAGAGATCGGCGCCAAGCCGACCATGTACCTCTTTCGGAGTCTCTTCCGACCTGTCCAGCCGAGAAAAGACGAGCAGAGGTTTTATCTTTCGCCCCGGCCGGGCGTGAAACTGATCGAGAATCCGGACTCGATCAAACACTGGAAGGACAAATACTTCCTCGTTCGGAATCTGACGCCGTGGGTGATACCAACAGTTTGGGCGGACGGACTACCCAAGCGCACAAAGAAGGACGTTCCGCTGAACGCTGCAGAGACCGAGGTCCAGAAGAAGATCCTTGCTCTGCCGACGCTTAGCTGGAAGGATATCACCGAAGAGCATCTGTTCCGTGGGGGTCTCAGTCCGATCGACCCTCGTACGCTTCTGGTATTTATACTTCTCTCCGTAAAGTTTGCATTCAATTTTCTAAGTTTTTTCGTTCGACTCTTGCAGAGACCATGAAGCTCGATTACAAGGCTCTGGTGGCGAAGGGCAGGGCCGATCAGGAGAAGAAGAAGAGGCCGTCGGCAGCGCCTCAGGACAGCCGAGCTTCGAAGAAGGCCTCGGTAGTGAAGGCAGCAGACCAACCGAAGGTTGCGGTCCTGAAGGAGGGAGAGGTTGAGGTCCTTGTCCCTTCGGCAAAGGTCGCGGTCCCCGAGCAAGGTGGGGTCGTGGACCTCGATCCCTCGGCCTCGGATGCTCCTGCTCCTACCCCGGAGGCGGACGCTCCTGGTCCGTCGAGCAATGAGTTCGGAGTGGCTGATGCGTTGTCCCTCCCGGTTCCGCCACTCACCCCCGGCGCGGAGAAGATCTTGACCGAGCGTCATAAACAGATCTTCGTCCCCGACTGGCAGGTGATGAACGTCGACGGCTTTTTGGGCGACGGGAACATCTGTATGGAGGCAGTGAGGCACCTGCCGACCCCGAAGGACCGAGCGACCCTGAGGGCCGGGATGGCAGGGGACAACGTGATGCAGATGGCCCGGAGCACTATGTCGGTAAGTTTGTCAAGCCCTTCTTCATTCATATTTTTCCTTGGAATTTCTCCTAAGTTCTTGGGCTCGGATTTTAATCGTGTGGTTCTCTTCCAGACCCTCTGCCACTTCAGTTGGCTGGTCGAGGAGTTGGCGAGGAAGGATCAGGAGAAGGAGAAGGAGAGGACGGAGCGCGTTCGGGTGGCGAAGCGGCTTGAGTCCGAGCTGCTTCTTTCGACGAAGAGAGTCGCCGAAGCGGAGGACCTGGAGAAGAAGCTGGCCGACGCTATCCAATCGTCGAAGGATACGGCGGCCAAGTTTGAGAAGGAGGTGGCCGAGCTGAAGGAGGAGCTGGCCAGCGCTCGGTCGGGAGCCGAGAAGGAGGTCACCGAGCTGAAGGATGAGCTGGCCAAGGCTCGGTCGGAAGGGGAGACTGCTCGGAAGAGAGCCGAGAGGATCAAGGCCAACCACCTGAGGAAGGTGAAGAAGGTGAAGAAGGCCGTGCAAGAGGAGGCCGCGCAGCACATGATCCAGAATATGCTGGACGCCTACGGCCGTGCCCTGACCCACGTAGCCGCGAAGAACCCGGGCTTCGACTTGTCCTCCTATGACTTTTACGAGCCCGTGGAGGGGGAAGAAGGGATCACCGAGGGTTTACTCGGACCCGATGGTGAGACGGAACCCGCCGAAGGTGATGGTGAGACCGAAGCCGGGGGCGAGGAGGAGGAACTCTCCGAGGAGGAGAGCTGGAGCGAAGGCGGGGGCGAGGGTGACGGCGACGGCAAAGCCGAGGGGTCGACGAATCCGAGCGGCAAAAAGGTCGACCCCTGACTCGGTTGTCTTCCTACTTTCAGTCTTTTTGGTTTTGTTTTCTTTTTGTAAGCCTTATTGCGGACTGGCCACCGTCTTTGTTTTGAATGAAAAGTATTTTGTTTGGCCTCGGACTCAGTGTGCGTTTTGGGCGTTTATTTCTCCCACTGTTGGGCCTCGGATTTATTTCCGCTTTTCAGGTGGTGTTTGGTCCGGTCACGGAGCTGGTTTTCCTTCGGAAGGAACTGGCCAATTTGAAGCGTGAACTTTCGGACAGCCGGCAGAGGCGGTTTCTCCTGCTCGGCCAGGCGGAGGAGGTCAGGGCAGTTCTGAGGAGGAACTGTCGCGAGTTGCATCAACTCCGGAAGCGCTCCCAGGGTCCTGGTTCCGAAAGGGAAATTGAGCGGCTTCGTGGGGAGCTTAAAGCCGCCGAGCAGAAGAACGACGATCTTTTGGCCGAGGTACAACACTTGGGGCTATCGGAGAGGGAGTGTTTGGCGGAAAGGGAGAAGATGGCCTCCGAGCTGGAGGGGGCTTTGGCTGAGCGTAAGAGACTATTGGCCGAAGTCGACATGCTCAGGAGGATCACAATAGATAGGGGGATTGAGGTCACCCACTATCGGCGGCTTGCAACTGATAGTCCCAATGCCTCGGGGTCGTTGAAGGCCCCTCGATCGAAGAAATTGGCGAAGGACGTCGTCTTGAGGGATCAGATTATCGAACTGGAGGAGGAGATCGCGTCGCTTAAACCTGCGCCGGAGAGGGCTAATGTTCGCAGCACGTCGTGCACCCGCGAGGAAAGTGAGAGGGGGATCACGTTTTATGAACTCGCGACGCGCCCGCTAACGACCAGGCGTAGTCCGACTGACGCTCAGAGCAGCGCGGCCGTCTCGTCAAGCGGGGCATCGGTCGGCGCGGCTGTTAGGACTAGCAGTGAAGGGGGGTCGCGCTTCGTTGGTTTGGGGTCGAGCTCAGAGGGTCGGCCTCGTCGTCCTCGCGTTTCCCTAAACCGAAGCATTCCCCTTCCGAAGAGGACTTGATTATGTCACTTTCCATTTCTGTTGTCCGTTGTAATAACCTAGTTGTAGGGTTGGTCGACCGTTTGTAACACTATTATGTCTGAATGCATAAAAATTCTGAAAAAACTTTTAAGTGTTTGTCTTCGGCACTGTATTGAAACCGCGTTGTTCGTTTTTCCTATTTTTCAGCTTGTCGCGGCGATCCATGGATCGGACTCCGGGCGTCCGAATGATGACTCCGCATCCGAGGCGACCTCTGGGACGGTGGTTCTGAGCCCCAGGAGTGTCGATCTGAAGCTACGCCGATCCGAGGGCGAGTGGAGTCACCTTTCGTTGGTTCTCAGTCTCCGGAAGGCCGAAACCCAATGTTTGGAGAGCAAGATCGTCGAGCTGAGCCCTGTAGGGGAGGACGAGGACTCGCAGACCGCATTCAGCAATGCTCTTCGGGTCAAAAGTATTCGGCACATTCAGTCGAAACTCATTGCCGAACGGGACGACTTGCTCTCGGAGATGGGACAGCTGCGGGCAGAAATGGCGAAGCTTCGAGGTGAGGCGGAGGAACCGTCTGCCGAGGAGGGCGAACAAGATGGAGAGGATGCATTTTTATGAAAGACAAGTGTAGTGGGTCGGGGGTTGTATGTTTTGTTTGCCGACACTTTTGTAATGGTCTATTTTGTACTGTACGCCGATATTTAATAAAATTCCCTTTCGGTGTTTTGTGCGTCTGTCTTTGTTTATAACTGTGTTGACCGTGCCGAACTATTTGAACTGAGTGTGTCTATTTAGCCGAATGGATCCCCGGGGGTACGGCGCTTTGTCGCTTAGAAGGTCTGACACGGCGATGTTCTCGAGAGTGCGGTTTCGACGTGGCGAGATCTGCGCCGTTGAATGTGGGCGCGGATCTCGAGGTGGCTTGTTTTCCAAGAAAACGTTATCTTGTCGTTTTGCGCGAGTGGCACGATCTGAGCCGTCTGATCGAGATCACGCACGAAAGTTGAGGGGGAAGTGTGTTTTCCCCGTTTACCAGCTCGGGAAGGCACTTGCTCGGATGCCGACCGGATGTGTTTGCCTTCGATCCTCGGCTGACAGTCAAGAGTGGTCGGGATACGTGTTCCGGACCTTAGGCATAGTCCAACGGCTGCGGGAGCAATTCCGAACGGCGATCTACCCCTGGTTCGTCCGGAGACGAACCGAGGAGGTAAAGTCGAGCCGAGCGTTGGACTCCGAACCATCGGTATAGTTCAACGGCTGTGGGAGCAATTCCGAACGGCGATCTACCCCTGGTTCGTCCGGAGACGAACCGAGGAGGTAAAGTCGAGCCGAGTGTTGGACTCCGAACCATCGGCATAGTTCAACGGCTGTGGGAGCAATTCCGAACGGCGATCTACCCCTGGTTCGTCCGGAGACGAACCGAGGAGGTAAAGTCGAGCCGAGTGTTGGACTCCGAGCTATTGGTACAGTAAGAGGGGAGGAAAAAACAGGCAAATTCAAAAACAAAATGGAGCTTTCTTTATTTGATATTTGACGGCGAACCGTTTTACATAGTAGAATTCATAGAACAGGTTACAAGTTAAAGGAGAGGAATGGCGCGACACCTCGGATTACTTAGAGAGGCGCCGGGGCGCTCTCTTGGTATTTCAGGAGGTGATCGGCATTCCAGGTCCTCGGGAGCTCTCTACCGTCCATGTCCTCAAGTCGATATGCCCCAGGCCGAACAACTTTTGTGACCCGGTACGGCCCTTCCCAATTCGGAGCTAGCTTGCCCTTCTGACTGGGGAGGGATATGGCTAGCTTTCTCAACACCAGATCTCCTTGCTCGAGGTTGGCGGGCCGGACTTTCTTGTTGTAGGCTAGCTCGACTCTCCTTCTGTAATTTTGCTGCCGAATCGATGCCCTTTCCCTCAGTTCATCTATCAGGTCCAAGTTTCCTCTGAGTTCCCTGGCGTTCTGCGCCTCGTCATAGGCGATGAGCCGAGGGGAAGGAATTCCGACCTCGAGGGGTATTACGGCCTCGGCCCCATAAGTAAGGCTGAAAGGGGACTCTCCAGTGGGCGTCCGCTTGCTTGTGCGGTAGTTCCACAACACATTAGGGAGTTGGTCGACCCACTGTCCTTTGGAGCACTTGTCCAACCTCTTCTTGAGCCCCGCAAGGATCTGCTTGTTAGCGTTCTCGGCTTGTCCGTTCGACTGGGGGTGCGAGACGGACGAAAAACGCTGTTGAATGACGAGGTCGTCGCACAGGGTTCGGAATGCTGAGCCAGTGAACTGGGTCCCATTATCTGTCACGAGGACGCGCGGGACGCCGAATCTGCATATAATGTTCTTCCAGAAAAACTGCACCACTTTGTTCTCGGTTATCGTGGCGAGGGGCTCGGCCTCGACCCACTTCGAGAAGTAGTCGATAGCCACGACTAAAAACTTGAGCTGACCAGGAGCTGGAGGGAAAGGCCCTATCAGGTCCATTCCCCACATCGCGAAGGGGATAGGGCTCGATAGAGAGGTGAGGTTGGCTTGAGGGAGGCGTCGGATGCTGGAGTGTTTCTGGCAGGAGCCGCACTGCCGAACGTGTCGCTCGGCGTCTTGGAGAAGCGTCGGCCAGAAGTACCCATAATTCAGAGCTTTTCGGGCTAGGGACCTAAATCCTGAGTGTGCCCCGCCGATCCCTTCATGAAGCTCCTGTAGGGCATACTCAGCCTGATCCGGAGAGAGGCATCGTAGATATGGTCGGCCGTCTATTTGGGAGAAGGAGCGCTTGTATAGGATGCCCTCGATTAAGACATAGCGCTCGGCTCGGGTTCTAACTCGGCGTGCTTCTTTGGGATCTTGAGGCAGAACTCCATCCCTTAAGAATTCCACCAGTGGTTTCATCCAATTGTCCTGCAGCGCGACCGGCAATGTCTCCATCGAGCTAGGCGCCTCGTCTTCGATGCTCGGTTTGGAGAGGACTTCGATCAGCACGGTATGTTCAAGACCTTGCAGAGAAGACGAAGCCAATTTGGAGAGAGCATCGGCCTGTGAGTTCTCCTCCCGAGGGACACGCTGGATGACGGCTTCTTCGAACCGACCCATCAGACCCCGGACCTTGGCGAGGTACTTAGCCATTCGCTCATCCCGGGCCTCGTACTCGCCCAAGACCTGATTCACAACTAGTTGGGAGTCACTGTGAACCCGAAGGCGCTGCGCCCCAGCACTTCGTGCGAGTCCGAGGCCAGCTATGAGGGCCTCGTATTCCGCCTCGTTGTTCGAAGCCTTGAAGTTCAGGCGGATCGCATACTGCAAGACGAAGTTGTCAGGGCCGTTTAAGATAATCCCGGCGCCGCTTCCTTCACTGCAAGAGGACCCGTCCACGAAGACTGTCCAAATGGGGGGCCCATTTGGGACGTGGCCGACCTCAGGGATGGTGGTCTCGACAATGAAGTCGGCGAGAGCCTAAGCTTTAATTGCCATCCGAGGCTGGTAAGTGATGTCGTGCTGACTCAGCTCTACGGACCATTTCATCAGCCGACCCGAGGTCTCGGGCTTATGGAGGATTTGCTTGAGCGGTTGATCGGTGAGGACGATGACTGAATGAGATTGGAAGTAGGGCCGAAGCTTTCTTGCTGCCATGACGAGGGCGTAGGCTATCTTTTCTATCCTCGGATAACGGAGCTCGGCATCCCGAAGTACCTTGCTCACGTAGTAAATAGGCCTCTGGGTCCGGTCCTCTTCTCTGACCAGGACAGCGCTCAGGGACTGCTCGGAGGCTGCCAAGTAGAGGAAGAGAGGCTCGCCTGGGACCGGCTTACTGAGCAGAGGGGGGTTCACCAGATAGGCTTTCAGCTGGTCGAACGATGCTTGCTGTGCCTCGCCCCATTCAAATCCCTTAGCGCCTCGGAGCGCTTTGAAGAAGGGAAGGCACTTTTCCCCTGACTTGGAGAGGAACCGACCAATGGCTGCGAGCCGACCGGTGAGCTTCTGCACCTCTTTGACGTTCCGAGGCGGGGCCATGTCTAATATGGCTTTGATCTTTTCGGGGTTAGCTTCAATCCCCCGCTGGCTCACCATGAAACCGAGGAACTTGCCTGAGGAGACTCCGAACGCACACTTGTTCGGGTTTAGGCGCATGTTGTACTTCCTCAACACGCCGAAAGCCTCTTGGAGGTCGGCTACATGGTCGGTGCCGCGGATGCTCTTGACGAGCATGTCATCAACGTACACCTCCATGTTTCGGCCGATCTGATGCTGAAAGACCTTGTTGACGAGGCGCTGGTAGGTGGCGCCCGCGTTCTTCAAACCGAACGGCATTACTCGGTAGCAGTAGAGGCCTTGGTCGGTGACGAAGGAGGTCTTCGGGATGTCCGGAGGGAACATCCGGATTTGGTTGTACCCGGAGAAAGCATCCATGAAGCTGAGGAGCTCATGGCCCGAGGTGGCGTCGATTAGGGTGTCGATGTTCGGGAGAGGGAAGGGATCCTTCGGACACGCTTTGTTGAGGTCGATGAAGTCGATGCATATCCTCCACGAGCCATTGGACTTCTTGACCATTACAACATTCGACAGCCACTCGGGATAATTCACCTCCTGGATGAACTTGGCCTTCAGCAGCTTATCCACTTCCTCCTTGATTGCCTGCTGTCGCTCGGGAGCGAACTTTCGCCTCTTCTGCTGAACCGGTTTGCACCCCGGCTCGACGCTTAGGCGGTGGACGAGCAAGTCTTCGGAGATGCCGGGCATATAGGTCGCGGTTATCCCAGATGCATCTCACCAGGTCGGAGAATAGCACGGTCGGCAAGGACTTGCTGACGAGGAATTTTCGGCTCGGGTCCTCGTCGGAGAAGAGTACTTCTTCTAACTCGTCCGCTGGCTCGGACGTTGGGCGAGCCTTCGGCTCGGGGATCTCGAGTGTCTCGAGCGAAAGCACTGGTCCCCCGGTGGAGGTCATGTAGCACTTCCGAGCTGTTTCCTGGCTTCCCCTGACTTCTCCTACTCCCGACCGAGTGGGGAACTTCATCTTCAAATGGTATGCTGAGGGGACGGCCTCAAGGGCGGCTAGGCCGGGGCGGCCGAGGATGACATTGTATGCTGCCGGGACGTCAACGACCATGAAGTCCATGGGCTCGGTCCGGGTAGTAGGGGTGCTCCCCGCAGTAACGTCAAGGGTTATCACCCCTTCGACGGTTACCGGGACCCCCGTGAACCCGTGTAGAGTGTATCCGGCCGGCTTGAGACGGTCTCGGGACAGCTGGAGGCCCTGGAAGGCCAAGAGGAATAGGATGTTAACCGAACTCCCGTTGTCAACCAAAATCCTCTGCACCTTGAAGTTGGCCATGCGGAGGTCGATGACGAGGGCATCACAGTGAGGGGTTCGGACTCCTTCGAGATCAGCGTCGGAGAAGGACACGGGCACACCGAAGCCCTTGGGAGGGGGAGCACTGTGGACCGAGTTCACCTCTCGGACGAAGGCTTTCCGAGACGTATTAGAGGAGCCGCCCATGGGGCCCCCGTGGATCATATGCAGAACCCTTTCTTCTTCGAACTCAGGTGTTACTTCGCGCCGCTCAGAGCGCTTGTTAGCCCCCCGAGGGGGAGGAGAGTTCCGATCTGTCCGATCGTTAGCCTTCACGAACTTCGCCAACTGCCCCCTTCGGATGAGGGCTTCGATCTCATCTCTCAAAGCCCGACAGTCATTCGTCTCGTACCCGTGGTCTCGGTGATACCGACACCACTTGTCTTTGTCCCTCCTCTTCGCCGGTTTGTGCATCCTCGGGGCTGGAGGGAGGACCCCCTCCTTCTCTACCTCCATGAGGATAGTGGAGACATTAGTTGTGAGGGGCGTGAATTTCTCGAACCTGGGGGGAGGACGACGCTGGCCGCCTCCGTCCTTCATTATCTTCTTGGCCCCCTCTTCCTCCGTTGCCTTCCTCTTCGAGCCGGAGGAGGGTCCTCCGAAGTTCGGGAGGGACTCGGCCTCCTCGGCTCGGATGTATTTCTCGCACCTCAGTAGGAGGTCGGCGAAGTTGGTAGGCGGCTTCTTTGCTAGGGACGAGCGGAGGTTGGAGTTGAGGACGTTCGACTAGAACGCCACTATCGCCACGGATTGGTCTAAGGAGGCGATCGACCTGACTTCTGCAGTGAACCTCTTCACATAGTCCCGTAGCTTCTCTCCCCTTTCCTGCCGGAGGTTCAGAAGGGAGAGACTCGTCTTCTCGGCCCGTCGGCTGCTCACAAAGTGAGTTATGAACAGTGTCTCAAACTGCTCAAATGAAAAAATGGAGGCGGGGGCAAGCCTGGAATACCATTCCCGAGCCGAACCCCGAAGGGTGGCCGGGAAGGTCCTGCAGAGTATGGCGTCGGAGACTTGGTGGATCAGCATCAGAGTCTTAAAACTCTTGACGTGATCTACGGGGTCGGACTTGCCTGAGTACGTTTCAAACTGCGGAGGTTTGAAACCCCTCGGTATGCGAGCTTCCATGATTGTCCGAGAGAAGGGCGGTCGGTTCGGGCGAACAGTCCCTGCTCTGGACTCCTCTTCTCGGTCCATACGGACAATGCGCCTCTCCACCTCATGGAGGCGGCGGTCAAAAGCATCGTCCCCTCGCCGGTAACCGTATGACCCTTCGGACTCTTCCTCATAAGAGGGAGAGCGTGGACTTCGGTGCCGGTATCCCTCGGATCGGCGGGGACTGTACTGTTGCTGACGACTGGGAGCCTGGAGAGGACTTCGTGACCGGCGGCGAGGACTGGGAATCCGAGGGGGTGTTGGGATCCTCGGGGGGTTTTGGTTGTTGGCACGGGCGTTCAGGGCCTGCAGTACAGTCTCCTGAAACTGGAGGAATTCGGCACGGCTGATGGGTACCTCACGGTCCCTCGTACGATGCCGATCCTCGGGGGAACGCGGCCTCCTCCTCCGGTGTTCGGGGGATGCCGCTCGGCCTCTCCGGTACGGGGATCTCCGCCTGTCTCGGCGACGAGGTGACCGCTCACCCTGACGCTGTCGGGAGGCTCCCGCTCGGGCCCGCCTCTCGTCAAGGTGCGTGCGGAGGTCGTTCTCCTTCTGGCGGTTCTGGAGCGTGAGGCTGAGGTCGGGGTTATGGGAGGCCATCGAGTCCGAGGACCCGTTACGGACCGAGACATGGTCCTGGATGGGCTGCTTCAGCTTCTGGCCGTTGAGACCGGCGGGACCATTGTTGGGTTGTTGCTGAGGATGATGAGGCTGGACCGGTTGGGCCGGCGGAGGAAGCCCAGATTGGGGAATTGGATTGACGGGGGTATCCTCCGTAGGGTCGGCGGGGTTGGCCACCCGATTGGATCCTCTAGATCTGTTCTTCTTCGGAGGCATGGCGATGGAAGGCGAGGAAGAAGAAGCTGAGGTCGTTCGTGTGGTGGATTCCCACAGACGGCGCCAATCTGTTACCGCTGATTTCGGTGTGGGGGTAAACAGATAGAATTTGTGAGTCCGGGAAACACCTGAACGATTGACTCGGCCTTCTTGCTCCTGGCGCAACCTGCAAGGAAGTGCGAAACACCGGGGTTGATTCCGGCGACGCACCCTCCGACGCTCTTGTCAATAATCAGGAAAAGATTAAGAAAGAGCTTAAGTGGTGAAAGAGTGATTAACCCGGTCTCGGTGGTAGAGGGGTTGTATTTATAGTCGCCTTTGGAACGATTTGGGGCCTAATTTCCTGCCTAACAAATAGGGGAAAAATCCTCCTATTCTGTTTTGGGAAGTTAGGCCTTGATTCCCTGGTGAGAGCTAATCAGGTTTGTTGATTTGACCAAATCAGTGGCCTGATTCTCTTCTTGGTGGATTGGGCTTGTATCGGGTCGGGACCCGTACCCAATTGAAGTGGATCTATTCGCGGGTGGTTGGTTCTGTGAGAAGGAGGCCCAATACCCGTTTTGGATCCATCTGTATGTGAAATTACCTTTTTACCCCCGTGCTTCAGGATTCTTGATCGATCTGGACGGTCCCGATTTAACCCCAATTTTAGCCATATCAGAAGGGTATGTGTACCCATGAAAAAGTTGTGATTTAGAGTTAATGAAACCTCGGGTACAGGCACCATTGACTTGAAAAGAGTTGAGGAATATTTGAGATATGGCCATGGAGCTACATCGTATTTGTTGAGTCCGGTAGGAGGTAAAACTAATTCTAGGTTTGGAAATTTATTCATGTCTTGAACCAAAATAATTAGGCACATAAGTGAAGATGTAGTAAACTTGGGCAAACGTAAGTGGGGCACTTTATATAGTCCCACGGAGGATTCCGGGAATATAGATCCAGTTGGGCGGAGAATTCCGGGACTGTGGTTGCTTCGTGGGAGACAGTCTTTTATTTTAAATCCGGGACTATGCGTAGCCGGGCGGATAGTTTACCGTTCTCCAATATATATACGTATACCGGGGCTAGAAGGGCACTTGCGGGATGATTCGCACGATGAAGGATCTGTTATAACAGTTGGGCGGAGGATTCTGGGACTGAGATCCATTTTCGTGGAATGATCCAAACCTTGTCTTATTACTGGGTAGTTTTCATGGCGAGGGATCGAACCCTTAACTGAGGAGTACGTAGGTGCTTGCCCTCGGACCTATGTAGTATGGGATGCATAGAATCCGAATAAGTATGCATTAGTGTCATCTTAGTATAAAATATTTGCATTAGGCATTAAGGCATGACATACACTTACATATTTAGTGTAGTCACAATTTAACACTTTATCTCATTCAAGTTTTGTGATTTGTTAAAGTATGGAGATCGTTATACTATCTTTGGCATAGAGAGAATAGCCGTGTATAACATTTCGTCAGTTGTAAGTGACTGACGTGCCCACAGCTTAAAATGCAGGTAATGAACATTTTCATGAAGAAGTGAAGATGTTATGATGCAGTTGACGAATGACATTGTTAAAGTTGTACAAGTTGTATTTTATTTTCATTGTTATATCTTCCGCTGTGTAAACAAATTGTAAAGAACTCTGATGTATGTTAAAAAGTTTTAATTTCCTTATAAAATTGTACGAAGTGAAGTATAAATGTCCTGTGAAATCTCGAATTCGGTCCTTTTTTACAGATGGTATCCGAGCAGGCTTCACAAGTAGTACAAATTTTTGAGGAACGACACCCTAGAATGGACATTAGAGTGTGATTTTCAACTTAGAGATTTAAACTTATGTTTGTGTTGCTCTGTGAGATGACATTTTTCTCCTCTTTTTTTCTATAAGATGGCCAATCAGCATGATCCCCAGAATGAGGCACATTGTTTGTCCCCTTCAAGGATGAAGAGGAAGAACCAATAGAAGAAGAAGAGCACCCAGAAGAAGAGGAAGAAGAGGAACCAGTGGAGATATAATTTGAATTTCCCGAGTCCTGGGAGATTACTCCACCTCCGCCTGATCTCCCTGAGGAATCCTCGTCCGAAGAACCTGTTCCAAATGACCCAAATGATATTATTGTTTCTCTTCGATGAGAATTGGACACTCAAAAGTGGAGAGTTAACCACTTGGAATCACAAATGGTAAAAGACAAGGAGCGCATCCAGGAGCTGAGCTTTCAAGTATGCGAGCTTGAGAAAGTCCAGCACGTGAATGATTGACACTTTGCCAAGTTGGATCACCTCACTCGCTGGGACAAGCAGGAGCGGCAACAGAGCTTTGAAGACATGAGAAAGGAAATCCAGGAACTACGGGAAGAGCTCAGGGAAGCTAAGAGAAACCGTAGAATTTAGGATGCTTTCTGTAATGGATGTATTGGAACAAAGTTTTTTCTTTCTAAATGTAAAAGGTTTTAATTTGGAATGAATAAATTTTGTTGAAGCGATGTTATTTTTGTTATTTATGATGATTAATGATGAATTTTATAACTCAGAAATGGCACAAAGGATCATGAACGGCGAAGAGCATAACGGTGAGAATGGGCTGTACTTAAAGACTGAACTAGCTCGAGTCTATCAGACCTTAAATGCTGTCGCCGCAAACGTCGCTGGAAAAAGGGGACTAGGGTCAGCAGTGCATATTCTCGAGGCAATCAGGCTGGCTGAATCGTTCAAAAGAATGAAGCCACTTGTGTTTGAAGGACAGGCAAATCCAGACGCAGCTGACGACTGGATTAGACAGATCGAGACAGTTTTTGATGTACTAGAAACCCCAAAGGCCAGCAAGGTGAAATTAGCCACCATCCAACTAGAAAAGGATACATGTGTTTGGTGGCAATCGCTAAAAATGACCTTGGGCAATGTACAACTTACTTGGGAGGAGTTTCTTGATGAATTCAGGAGACTACTTTCCATTGGATGTCCAAGAGAAGAAGGCGATGAAATTTCTGGGCTTGCAGCAGGGCGGTGTGTCTTTGTGGGAGTATGAGACCAAGTTCAACCAACTCTCAAGGTACGCACCTGAAATGGTACAGGATGAATCCAAGAAAGCGCATAAATTTGAACAAGGATTGAGGCTAAGTTTGAGGTCCCGGATGATACCCCTGGGCATCCGCAGATTTGAGAAGTTGGTCAGGAGGGCCGCCGCCACCGAGTTAGATATGAACCAGTTCCAGGCAGTTCAGGTCAAGCTGAACAATTGGAGCTTGGGCAAGAGGCCTGCGGTGCCGAGCAATTTCAAGAGTCAGCCCCCAGCACAGCGTTTCAAGCCAACTGGAGCTAATGCTGTTGCAGTGACTGGCAGGGTACCCACTTGCTACAAATGTGGAGAGGCAGGCCACATATCTTCTGGGTGTACCAAGCCGCCGGCGAACAGGGCTTGTTTCCTTTGGGGCAAGAAAGGCCACATCAAGCAATTTTGCCCTCAACTTCAGCGGGGAGGATCGAGTCAGCAGCAGTCCAACCCTGGGCAAAAGCAGTTCCAGCAGGGGCAGGTGTTCGCTCTGACAGAGGCAGATGCTGATGATGTAGACAACGTCATCACGGATATGAGAGATGAAGCTTAGTTGTCTTGTAGCTTTTTCCACTTATATAATAAATGTTATGTAATGAGAGTACTCTTATGTAACAGGAGACATTCAAATAAATGGAATAAAAGCATCAGTGTTATTAGACATGGGATCATCGCACACTTTTGTGTCACCCTCATTTGCAAAACGATTGGGAGTTGAACCTAAAAATTTTCCTGGCAAAGTTCTATCTGTGGCTACTCTGTCAGGAGAAAACTTGACTACTGATCGATATTATGAAGGGTGCGATCTTGAGATTGGAGGCATGCTCTTTGGCATCGACCTCATTGAGTTGGTAGTTTTGGGAGTCAACATCATTATTGACATAGACTGGATGTCATTTTACAGTACCACTATTGAATGCAAGAGCAAAGAAGTTGTGGTGAAGGTACCAGGAGGATCAGCGGTTACATTTCAAGGTAAGAGGAAGTGTAAGCAGTTGGTAGCAGCTTTGTCAGAGCAGAAAGTTTCAGAAGAAGTGAAGCAGATCCCAATTGTTCGAGATTTTCCAGCTGTGTTTCTTGATGATCTACCAGGGTTTCCCCCTCATCGAGATGTAGAGTTCAGCATCACTGTTCAGCCAGGGAGTGCACCTATTTCCAAGGCACCATACAGGATGGCACCGGCTGAACAAGTTGAGATCAAGAAGCAGATCGAAGCGTTATCGAGGAAAGGATTCATTAGGCCAAGTGCATTACCGTGGGGAGGCCCATTTTTTTGGTAAAGAAGAAGGATGGATCAATGAGGATGTGTATCGACTACAGAGGGTTGAACAGGGTTACAGTACAAAACAAGTACCAAATTCCTTGAATCGATGATCTGTTCGATCGTCTACAAGGAGCAGCTGTTTTCTCCAAGATAGACTTGCGGTCAGGATATCACCAAGTCCAAGTGAAAGAACAGAATGTGCACAAAACGGCTTTGCGAACCAGGCATGGTCACTATGTGTTCCTAGTCATGCCATTTGGAGTCACAAATACACCAGCTATTTTTATGAACATGATGAACAGAGTTCTGCGACCATTTATCGATTCTTTTGTTGTTGTATTCACCGACGACATATTGGTCTATTCCAAGTCAGAGGAAGAGCATATCGAGCACCTGACAGTGGTTCTGAAGAAGCTACAGGAGCACCAATTGTATGCAAAGCTATCCAAATGTGACTTCTGAAAAACCGAAGTCGCCTTCCTGAGTCACATCCTTTCTAAGGAGGGATTAGCTACTGACCCGCAGAAGATCGAAGCAGTGAAAGATTGGCCAAGACTGACCACAGTGAAAGAGATTAGGAGCTTTTTGGGTTTAATTGGATACTACAGAAGATTCATTCAGGGTTACGCCCAGATAGCTGTGCCACTCACAGGTCTTACAAGAAAGAACGTGAGTTTCAAATGGCTAGATCAGTATGAAGCGAGCTTCCTAGAGTTGAAGGGAAGATTGACTACCGCTCCCGTTTTGTCTTTGCCAAGAGCATGAGTCGAATATGACGTCTACAGCGATGCTTCCCATCGTGGCTTGCGCTGTGTACTGATGCAAGAAGGGAAGATAATCACTTATGGGTCTAGACAGATGAGACCTCATGAGAAGAATTACCCAACCCATGATTTGGAGCTGGCAGCAATCATCTTTGCTTTGAAGCAATGGAGGCACTATGTGTATGGTGAGAAGGTCAACATGTACACGAATCACAAGAGTCTGAAATATATTTATCAGCAGAGGGGCCTGAATCTGAGATAGAGAAGATGGTTGGAAGTGTTAGAGGACATCTGACCTGAGATCAAATACCATCCGGGCAAGGCCAATATTGTGGCAGATGCACTCAGCAGAAAGGCAGTTTGTCCAGACTGATCACAACTCAGGAAAAGCTGGCAGAGGAGCTTGATCGAGCAAGGAATTGAGGTGGTTTTGCAAGGTTTGGGAGCTTCCTTAGTTCAATTAAGGATTCAACCCACTTTGAAAGACAGAATCATCGACAGTCAGAAGACAGATCTAGAGATTCAGAAAATGATAGAGTAGGTTGGTGTTGGCAAGTTGGAAGAGTTCCAAGTGAAGGATGCAGTGCTGTGGTATGGAGAGCGGCTGTGTGTGCCAGATCTAGCGGAACAGAAGGAGAGCATTCTTCAGGAAGCGCATGCTACTTTATTGTCCGTGCATCCAGGGAGTACCAAGATGTACAAGGACATAAAGCTATACTTCTGGTGGCCAGGGATGAAGCGAGATGTAGCCGAGTTTGTTGCCAAGTGTGCAGTTTGTCAGCAGGTCAAAACAGAAAATCAGAAGCCCGGAGGTTTGTTGCATCCATTACCCATCCCGAAATGAAAGTGAGATTGTATCAGCATGGATTTCATTACAGGTTTACCCAAGAGTTCCAAAGGCAATGATACAATTTGGGTGATAGTGGACCGACTCACCAAATCGGCTCACTTTTTGGCGATGAAGCTTACTTGGTCAATGGAGAAGCTGGCAGAGTTGTATGTTGGCGAGATTGTAAAGCTTCATAGAGTTCCGCTATCAATAGAATCCGACCGAGATGCGCGTTTCACTTCGCATTTTTGGAGAAGTCTTCAGGCAGCCTTGGGGACAAAGATTGATTTCAGTACGGCATTTCATCTTCAAACTGATGGGCAGACTGAGAGAGTCAATAGGGTACTGAAAGATATATTGAGGTGTTGTGTGTTGGATTTTTGTGGTAGCTTGGAGAAGCATTTAGCTCTGGTGGAATTTGCCTACAACAACAGCTTTCAGACAAGCATCAGGATGGCGCCGTATGAGGCTCTGTATGGAAGAAAGTGCAGGACATCGGTTTGTTGGTATGATGTGGGGGAGCAGCAGTTGTATGGATCAGAAATTGTGCAGTAGACTTCAGAAAAGATCGAGCTGATCAGGAAGAGGTTGTTCGACGCACAGAGCAGACAGAAGAGTTATGCCGATAACCGGAGGAGAGATCTGGAATTTGATGAAGGTGACTGTCTTTGTAAAGGTGTCTCCGACCAAGAGAGTGATTTGGTTTGGCAGGGGAGGAAAGTTAGCCCCGAGATACATAGGACCCTATAAGATATTGAAGATGATTGGGAAGACAGCTTACCGGTTAGAATTACCAGAAGAGTTGGCCCAAGTACACAATGTCTTTCATGTATCTATGTTACGAGGTTACATCTCGGATCCGAGTCATCATTTGCCAGAAGTGCCAGAAGGTCTGCAGTTGGACTTGAGCTATGCTGAGCGTCCGGTAGAGATTGTGGACTGCCGAGAGAAGGTATTGAGAAATAAGACAATACCTATGGTCAAGGTCATTTGGAGAAATCAATTTGTTGAGGAGGCCACCTGGGATTCAGAGGAAAAGATGAGGAAAAATTACCCTGAACTCTTTAACTAAAAATTAAAAACTCTTTTATTTTATTTTCTTTCTTTGTATTTTCTCACCCTTAAGAGTAGTTCTGATGATGGAACTATTCTAAGGAGGGAGTGGTGTAACATCCCGTATTTTTAAAATGCATTATTTTCAATTTTTGCACGTATGATGCACGTGCTAATTTTTATTCTCATTCTTACTCTCATTATCTATTTTTTAGCATGCACAAGTTTTAATTAGCCTTCTTTTAACCCATGGACCTCAAAATGAAATCTAGCCCACTAGCCTAATTAATTAGTTGATTAAAAAGAAAGCCCATAAATCAAGCCCATTAATTAAAATCTAATTTAAGTTGAGCATGGACTAATACATGACAAGTTACAACTTTTAGTACACATTTAGAACTATAAAAAATTGTATTTATTTTGTACGTGCATGTGTGCATTTGCACACATGAGATTGGCCGGTTTTGGACCTAGGGGAGGCCGGTTTTTGGCATAGTGGGGAGGGGAGGAGTGGGAGTTTGGGAGTTAGAGTTTTTGGAGAGTTTAGGGGAGGAGTTAGGAAAGTGAAGGGGTAGAGATTTTAAATGAGGAGTTATTAGGTAGAAAAGTTTGCAATTTAGACCCTAACATTGTCCTATAAATACACCCCTTTTCTTCTCATTGCACACACCAAAAACAAAAGAAATAAGATAAAGAAAAAGAAAGAGAGAAAGAGAGTTCTTGTGCTTTGGTGAAATTCTTGCTAAGAGGAGTTCTTGCTAGGAGGAAAAGGAATTGCTAGGAGCTAGGAGTTGTACTTCTATCCATTGTTCAATCTTCATAAGAGGTGGGTGGTCTCTATATTTTTTAATTTATAGGTTGATTATGCTAGAATGTGATAGTATTAATATAGATCAATTTGATGCGATGTGAGTGTTCTTATACTTTCTAATTATAGAACAATGCATGCTAAATAATAATAAATGAGTAGTATGGGAATTTTGAAGTGATCTATACTATTGTATGAAGTAAGAATGATAGAAAATCATGTATGATTAGTAAATTAAATTACATCATGTTAGTGGTTAATGAGAAAAAGAATTAATTGGTTATTTTGCCATGCACTAGTATACATAAATTGTTAGGAACTCTTCTTTTGATAAGCAAATGAATTTTTGTAAAATAAATTTGATGCCAATGAACTCATTTGATTGTTTATAAAATATATAATGTGCTACTTTTGATTAAATTGAACAAAGACATTCATGTTATTAATAAGAGGAAACAAATTGAAAGTTTTATTTTCTAAAATATGAATTAGAAATCTATGAGTTACTGTTAGAGAGTAAACTCAGTTTATATGAACTAATTTCAGTTGAAAAAGAGATTAGATCAATGGGTAATCGAGTTTTATGAAATAATGGGATAAAAGAGAGTTTAAGCAAAAGTCTATGAGGGGACTTAATGTCGTTGGGCGCAATTGGCCCTATGGTCTGGCGTTGTGTTGTCTCCTCATCGGCCTGGGTTCGAATCCTGTTGGCCCAAATAATTTTTACTTTTGTTTTAAGTTAAATCCAAAACCCGCAGGTTAGGATTTGGAGCTTTTGGTTGGGCTTTATGACAGCCAAGTCCATTGGACTTAGCGACTAGCAGGTTGAACTTTGGGCGCTGTCTGGCGGGTCGTTGGTTCGAAACCCGGTAGCTGCAACTTTATTTTTTTTGGTTTTAAATGATTTTAATGAGTTTTTAAAGCAACAAAAAATTGGAGGAAAATTCTAATATATCTATAAATTGATGTGGAATTTATAAAAAAAATAGTTTTAGAAAATTTTGTATATTTTTTAGAAGTAAAAAGAGACATTTAGATAGAATGAGATATTGTCTTCAAAATAAATTATTTAAGAGCATGATTTATATCCTTAAAAGAAAAATAAAATGTTGATATGAGAATAAATTGTCTTGATGAGATTATTTCATTTATGTTGAATACTTGATTATTACATGTGTCTAAATTGATAAGGAGTTTTAAATTAGGTGAATTCATGAGAAGAATTGTTGTTTGGAAAGAATTTAGAATGGATAAATGAATCATGGATGGTGTGACTTTGATCACATTTGTGAATAAGTTAAAGATAAATATAATTAAGTTTAAGACATGTTTAGTGAAGGGTATGTGTACCCATGGATCCTTGTACATGAAAAAGTGATTTAGAGTTAGTGAAATCTCGGATACCTGCACCATTGACTTGAAAAGAGTTGAGGAATATTTGAGATATGGGCATGGAGCTACATCGTATTTGTTGATTAAGTCCGGTAGGAGGTAAAACTAATTCTAGGTTTGGAAATTCATTCATGTCTTGAACCAAAATAATTAGGCACGTAAGTGAAGATATAGTAAACTTGGGCAAACGTAAGTGGGGCACTCTATATAGTCCTGCGGAGGATTCCGGGACTATAGACCCAGTCGGGCGGAGGATTCTGGGACTGTGGTTGCTTCGTGGAAGACAATCTTTTATTTTAAATCCGGGACTATGCGTAGTCGGGCGGATAGTTTACCGTTCTTCAATATATATACGTATATCGGGGCTAGAGGGACACTTGCGGGATGATTCGCACGATGAGGGATCTATTATAATAGTCGGGCGGAGGATTCCGGGACTGGGATCCATTGTAACACCCCGCAAAATTTAAATGACAATTTTGCCCTTGGGTGTTATGCACGTGCATTTTGTACTATTACTGATCATATCCATAACGCATTTTGATATGTATTTTGAATTCCAATTATTTATACAATCTTGTATTCTTAAAAATCACATTTAAGACAACTCAAATGCTAAATTTCAATCTTTGAGTTTTACGTGCTTTTTACGTATTATCGATGCACGTGTCGATTTCGGGTATTCCACCGTTACGTGCAAAGTTTTCAATAGATTTCAATTATTTATCTTTATAAACATGTTTGAATTTGTTTTGTAAACGAAAATTCAATTTTTGACTATCTTTATTAAAATAAATTTCCTACGTGCAATACACGTGTTTTCTGTACGTCTGAGTATATTATCAAATATGTATGTTAAATATACTTTCTATTGCATTCCAATTGATTATAAATATTTTTCGGTTCATAAAGTCAATTTTTGTATTTTTGAGATTTTACGGGCGACGCACGTGTTTTGGTGCACGTGTTGTAAGCGCGTTCTTTCTTTCAAAATAAATTTCATGAAATTGTTTGTGTCTATTTTTATTGAGCATGAAAAGTATAATTTTAAAGTTATTTTTACATATTTATTACATATATAAATAATTATTTTAAAAGGATTAAATAAATAAATTGTTTTGTACACAAAGCACGTGCACGTGCACACGTGCGATGTGCACACAATTTGGGGACCGGGCTGCTCATGAAGGAGGGAAAATCTGGAGTTTTAATTTTGAAAGAAGGAGGGAAAGTAAGTTACAAAATTTATAATGGGTTAGTGGTGTTCATGTGGAGGTAGTTATACTAACTACCCATTAGCTTTCTTATAAAAGTGCACTCTTAGCCTCTCTTTCTCTCATCTCTTTTCTCCCTTCTCTCTTGCCAATCCGAGAGCAACCCAAAACAGCATAAGCTCTGTCCATTCCTCCATCTAATCATCTATTCCACTTGCCTATATACATATACTAATGTATATATACGTACATACATAGTATGTGTATGTGAAAGAAGATGGGAGTTGTTCTTGATGTTGCCAACCGGAGATGGAGATGCTCTTGAGGATTGTTGCTTGCCGAGATGGAGTGTGGGGCTAGCTTTGGTGCACGGATTTCGAGGAGGTTGCAATTGGAGTTTTCTTTAGGAGCTCCTAATTCTAGGAGTTCATTTGGGTAACAAATCTTCATTTTTAGGTGGGTGTTTCTTGAATGCTTTCTAATTTAGGAGTAGAAATGCATGATAGATGATATATAATTTATTTGGTTGAAATTGAATTGATTGCATACAAGTTAATACAGAAATGAATCGGTAAATCTTGATTGATTATGGTAAATGCAAATTGACATGCTTGTTATGATTGCTAGTTGAGATACTAAAATTGAAGTGATTGTATAAATTGATGCATGTTGAGAATGTGGTAAAGAAGTGTGATTATAAGCTCAAAATGTTATTTATACGAGTATAGAGATTTTGTAAAGTGATTTTGATAAAAGAAAGTAGTTTATTTGGAAAATATGTTTTGATGCATTTTTGATTGGAAAAAGAGAGAAACTTGGGAATTGATAAAATATATGATAATGTTCTAAAAAGAATATATTCTGGAAATAAATTATATTTTTGTATATGGAAGTACAAATCGATTCAAAGGTCGAAAATGTATGCAAAGATGCAAATTGTGGATTTGACAGTCGACTGATTACTTTCCACAGTCGACTGGTAAGTGTTAAAAATGGGTTTTTGTCAGCAGGACAGTCGACTGACTATTTTTCACAGTCGACTGATGCTGTCATAAAATTGATGTTGAGTTTTCAAGATATTTGCGGGACAGTCGACTGATACTGCCACCAGTCGACTGAGCCGAACTGTTTATTTGGTTTTGAGTTTGAAATTGATTTTTGACAAATGAAAGTTAAATAAGTTTGAATATGAGAAATTACGATTATTAAGATTTGATTGAGTTTTATTGTGGAATGCACACAAGGTTATGAAAGATGAAATTGACAAAGAAATTAAATTGAAATTAGAACACTGCGGGACAGTCGACTGCCGTGTACAGTAGTCGACTATCCCGAGTGGTTATGAAGAATGTGAATTGACTGAACAAGTCGACTGGAAGGAATCCAAGTCGACTGTCCAGAGTGCTTTTTGATATATCTGAAATCTCGTGAATTGTTTGTGGTAAAGATTGTGAATCTGGATATTGGTGAACTCTATTTGTTGCTGCATAAATTTACATGAAATGAACCATAGATTTGAATTGAGAATTAAAATGAATATGAAAGGCTAAGATCATGATGAGAAAGTCTGTGAGAATCTAAAATGAATTATGAGCTGGGAATGCTCAATTGGAAATTGTGAATGGGAAATTGAAACCAAAGAGTAGCTAAGTCTCCCCGGCAATGAAATGAAATGAAATGAGAATTTGAAAGACCAAGGTTGGTCATGTATTGTAATGAATGAATAAGTCCGGTTGAGTGGAGAGGCTAACTCTAGAGCTTTGATTTTTATTCATGATTCTAAGGCTGTGATGGAAGTAAGCGAAAAACATAAGTATGGGCGCCTCGGGTCTACGATGCGGATGTGATCCACAGAATGCATGCTTGATGAGTCAAGACATGACGTGGGCAATATACTCCAGAATGATCGGGATCTTGGCGACGCTTGTGGGATGTTTGGTGACGACAAGAGGATCGTGTTCAGGGAGGAGGCTGAACTATCGCAGAATGCATGCTTGATGAGTCGAGACATGGCACGAGGTTCCCCTCCAGGGTCTTGGACACGTGCTTGTAATCATGGAACGTCTATGACACTTGCCGAAATTACAGATAGATACATAGTGGAGATGTAATGAAAGTGAGAGAAAACATAAGTATGAGAACTAGAGTTACGGTGCGGGTGTGTGAGCCGCAGAATGCATGCTTGATGAGTCAAGACATGGCGCGGGCGCAACTCAGTAATGATCGGACTTTAGCCACGCTTGTGGGATGTTTTGGTGACTGCAAGAGGATCGTGTTCAGGGAGGAGGCTGAATTACCGCAGAATGCATGCTTGATGAGTCAAGACATGGCGCGGGATTCCCCTCCAGGGTCCAGGACACGTGCTTGTACTCATGGACCATCTAGGATACTCATATTAGTTACAAGAGTAGATTAAGTCATGGCGAGGGATTGAACCCTACAACAATGAAGAACGATTAAGAGGCTTGCCCTCGGACCTATGTAGTATGGGATGCATAGAATCCGAACAAGTGTGCATTAGTGTCATGTAATATAATAACTGCATTAAGGATTAAGTGCACCGCACAACACGACATCTACAGGATAGTCCCTTTGTAGCTTTGTTTGTGATCAAGTTTGTGTTTGCTAAAGTATTTAAGAATCGTTATACTGTTTCCGGCATAGAGAGGATGGCCGTGTATAATATTTCGTCAGTTGTAAGCAACTGACGCGCCCACAGTTTTATATGCAGGATGTGGAGTTACATGAAGATATAAAGAGAATTGATGCTGTTGATTATTTAAATGTTAAAGTTGTAACAATTGTACATTCATTATTGTTGTATTTTATTAATTCCGCTGTGTATTGATGTAAAAGACTCTGATGTAATCATTGTTGAAATAAAAGTTTTAAATTCCTTGTAAAATTGTACGAAAGAAGTGAAAAGATCCTGCAGAACATCTCGAATTCAGTGATTTGGGATTCGGGACGTTACAAGTGGTATCAGAGTCACGCTTCTAAGTAGTACAAATTTATAAGGAACGACACCCTAGAAGTGGACATTAGAGTGTGAGTTCAGTTTATAGAAATTTAAATGTAAGTGATTTACATTTGTGTTGCTCTATAGGCTGATGTTTTTCTTCCCCCTTTTTCCTATTGGATGGTTGGAGTCATGAATGGAAGTTGTTATTGAATTTACATTCATTCATGATGTTCTCCTCGTATACATTGATTTGAGATTGTATACGAACTCATTTTCCATGGGTATCAGAGTGGCGCAGTGGAAGCGTGGTTGGTTTGAACCGTCGTTCATGATACCTTACACATAGACACACTTTCCCCTCAAATTATTTTATATGGATTTTCATCATAGTACTTTTCAACATTTAATATTTTCCAAATAAATATTTTCCTATACTATTAAATCATATTAATGCCTAGTATTTTGTCTATTTTCCTTAGTCTTGATTTTGTTGAACTTATTTTAATTGTCTCTGAATCTTAAAATTTCGTCTTTCGTGTTTTATGTCACTTTATGTTCATCCGTCTATATCTGCTATTACTTTATATATTCTGTTAAATTTATACTACAACTATTATATTCAATTATTATTACCTTTTGAATTTCGCTTGTGAATTTTGCTTATGTGTATTCATTTTGCATGATTTGATTTTGTGATACGATATTCTTTCGTTATCTCGTATTGTCTATTTCAATATATTTTAACAAGATATTTTATCCATATAGATACAACATACTAATTCGATTTATTGTCTGCATTCAATATTATTGTTAGTACATTTGTTATATTCATTAATTTTGTAATTTATGTTTCCTTAATATAATGCATATATTCGCTATTCATGCTTTACTTTATCCTCTAAATTTAAATTGTCTTGATACTATATATATTTTCCATTGATATGTTTCATATATTTCAAAATATTTGCTATACATATAATTTCACCCTCCTCAAATTACTACATTATTATTTTTATATATACCTGTTTGTGTCTATTGCCCTAATTTGCTACATTACATCATTAATGTTTCCATTTGTACTTCCAACATGTGCATATATTTTACATTATTTTTGTGTTATAAATAATTTTTCATAACTACTAATTAGTACCCTCTATGTTTGATATATCCTATACACCTATTTTGATATTTCATTGTGTAAAATCTTTTTCTGCATCATTGATTTTCAAACATAACACCATACTTTATTAAACATCCCATATCCAAGTATACATGGAAGCTTACATCCTTCCATCTTCCGTTTTGGTGTAACTTGATGTCGAGAAGGAAAATATGCAACTAGACATCATTGGAGGCAAATTGCAACTGGAAGTCGGGGAGGCAAAGTTTGCAACTGAATGTCCAGAAGGCAAACTGCAATTGGATGTCGGTGAGGTAAAGTTTGCAACCGAATGCCCAGAAGGCAAATTGCAACCGGATATCGTAGAAGCAATTATGCAACTTGAGATCAAGATAGGCAAGTCTGCTGTTGGATACCAGCGAGACGAACCTAAACCAAAAGGAAATATTATACTTAGATGACCCCTACCTTGTTTTCTATAATATTCACTTATAACTATTTCATTGTGTACAAGCTTGAACAATTTTATCATTATACTGTTTATACTGATTTCATTATTTATCAAACTTGTATATTTGCCGCTTAATCTCAACTATCTTGCCGTCTTCTTTGTAGTACTTTGTATTTTATGTGAGTTAGTATTTCTTACAACTTTGTTGTATTTTGCTATTTTAAAATTTGGTGACTACTCACCTAACAGTTTTATTTTATTATACTTCTGTTATAATTCATGATTCACTTCTATATAATTAGTTTTGCATCGTTACTACCATAATATATTATTTTACTCCTACACATCATTTATAAATTTTGGATCATGATGTTATTGTTTTGCCCTATAATTTCCGTCTATGTATATACATAATTTTGTATGCTAATTTTCTTGGTCTACTTGACAAATCGAAATTATTTGGATTTTTGTCTTTTTATTGTTATCATACATATATGATTATTGTATTTACTTTACAAATTACTTTATGATATCAATTTATATACAAAATCATTTTTTCATTGTCTATACTTTTTATATAACTAGTTTCGTACTACTTTCAACAGTACGTTTTCACTACTACGATGTCTTGTTTTACTGCTACAAATTATTTATAATTTTCATATCATGCTATTTATTTCACCTCTATAATTTTTCGCCTATGCGAGTATGTAATTTTGTAAGTTGGTTTTCTCGCCCTACTGAATAATTCGAAAGTATTTCGATATATACCTAATTTTTAAATTGTATGTATAATTATTAAAGTTACCTTACAAATTTTTTTTTATGATACTAATTTGTATACCGAATTATTTTATGTTTTCTACTCTTTTACTATATACCCTTCTAAGATATTTGTCGAACTATTAAATTGCTAGTTTTGTCATATAGTACCAATTTGGTTTGCGACTTTTTACCATTTATTATATTGATGAATTTTTAGTATGGAACCTATTTATAAAGTACCCATTAACTATGTTTTCTTTATTGCATTGTTTTCTGAAATTATTTCACAATTAATGACTAAATTTATTTACCAATTTATCTAATGGTTTACTTGATAGTAATTTGTATGTAAACTCTTTTCAAAATACACTATCCTCTATTGTCGTATTTGCTTTCTTATGCTACTTTCCTAGTTTTCTTGCTTAGCTCTCATAAAATTTTGGCACTCATAATTTTCTTAAATAGATTTTTGTTTCATTTTTCCACATTGCTTACTTTTATGCTATATGTATTTTCTTGATGTTTGTGATATTTATACGTTATAATGATATTTTCGTTGGTGTGTACAAAATACAGCCTTTACCATAGTGAGTTCCGGGGACGGAACTGTTCTAAGGGGGGAAGAGTGTAACACCCCGCAAAATTTAAATGACAATTTTGCCCTTGGGTGTTACGCACGTGCATTTTGTACTATTACTGATCATATCCATAACGCATTTTGATATGTATTTTGAATTCCAATTATTTATACAATCTTGTATTCTTAAAAATCACATTTGAGACAACTCAAATGCTAAATTTCAATCTTTGAGTTTTACGTGCTTTTTACGTATTATCGATGCACGTGTCGATTTCGGGTATTCCACCGTTACGTGCAAAGTTTTCAATGGATTTCAATTATTTATCTTTATAAACATGTTTGAATTTGTTTTGTAAACGAAAATTCAATTTTTGACTATCTTTATTAAAATAAATTTCCTACGTGCAATACACGTGTTTTCTGTACGTCTGAGTATATTATCAAATATGTATGTTAAATATACTTTCTATTGCATTCCAATTGATTATAAATATTTTTCGGTTCATAAAGTCAATTTTTGTATTTTTGAGATTTTACGGGCGACGCACGTGTTTTGGTGCACGTGTTGTAAGCGCGTTCTTTCTTTCAAAATAAATTTCATGAAATTGTTTGTGTCTATTTTTATTGAGCATGAAAAGTATAATTTTAAAGTTATTTTTACATATTTATTACATATATAAATAATTATTTTAAAAGGATTAAATAAATAAATTGTTTTGTACACAAAGCACGTGCACGTGCACACGTGCGATGTGCACACAATTTGGGGACCGGGCTGCTCATGAAGGAGGGAAAATCTGGAGTTTTAATTTTGAAAGAAGGAGGGAAAGTAAGTTACAAAATTTATAATGGGTTAGTGGTGTTCATGTGGAGGTAGTTATACTAACTACCCATTAGCTTTCTTATAAAAGTGCACTCTTAGCCTCTCTTTCTCTCATCTCTTTTCTCCCTTCTCTCTTGCCAATCCGAGAGCAACCCAAAACAGCATAAGCTCTGTCCATTCCTCCATCTAATCATCTATTCCACTTGCCTATATACATATACTAATGTATATATACGTACATACATAGTATGTGTATGTGAAAGAAGATGGGAGTTGTTCTTGATGTTGCCAACCGGAGATGGAGATGCTCTTGAGGATTGTTGCTTGCCGAGATGGAGTGTGGGGCTAGCTTTGGTGCACGGATTTCGAGGAGGTTGCAATTGGAGTTTTCTTTAGGAGCTCCTAATTCTAGGAGTTCATTTGGGTAACAAATCTTCATTTTTAGGTGGGTGTTTCTTGAATGCTTTCTAATTTAGGAGTAGAAATGCATGATAGATGATATATAATTTATTTGGTTGAAATTGAATTGATTGCATACAAGTTAATATAGAAATGAATCGGTAAATCTTGATTGATTATGGTAAATGCAAATTGACATGCTTGTTATGATTGCTAGTTGAGATACTAAAATTGAAGTGATTGTATAAATTGATGCATGTTGAGAATGTGGTAAAGAAGTGTGATTATAAGCTCAAAATGTTATTTATACGAGTATAGAGATTTTGTAAAGTGATTTTGATAAAAGAAAGTAGTTTATTTGGAAAATATGTTTTGATGCATTTTTGATTGGAAAAAGAGAGAAGCTTGGGAATTGATAAAATATATGATAATGTTCTAAAAAGAATATATTCTGGAAATAAATTATATTTTTGTATATGGAAGTACAAATCGATTCAAAGGTCGAAAATGTATGCAAAGATGCAAATTGTGGATTTGACAGTCGACTGATTACTTTCCACAGTCGACTGGTAAGTGTTAAAAATGGGATTTTGTCAGCAGGACAGTCGACTGACTATTTTTCACAGTCGACTGATGCTGCCATAAAATTGATGTTGAGTTTTCAAGATATTTGCGGGACAGTCGACTGATACTGCCACCAGTCGACTGAGCCGAACTGTTTATTTGGTTTTGAGTTTGAAATTGATTTTTGACAAATAAAAGTTAAATAAGTTTGAATATGAGATATTACGATTATTAAGATTTGATTGAGTTTTATTGTGGAATGCACACAAGGTTATGAAAGATGAAATTGACAAAGAAATTAAATTGAAATTAGAACACTGCGGGACAGTCGACTGCCGTGTACAGCAGTCGACTATCCCGAGTGGTTATGAAGAATGTGAATTGACTGAACAAGTCGACTGGAAGGAATCCAAGTCGACTGTCCAGAGTGCTTTTTGATATATCTGAAATCTCGTGAATTGTTTGTGGTAAAGATTGTGAATCTGGATATTGGTGAACTCTATTTGTTGCTGCATAAATTTACATGAAATGAATCATAGATTTGAATTGAGAATTAAAATGAATATGAAAGGCTAAGATCATGATGAGAAAGTCTGTGAGAATCTAAAATGAATTATGAGCTGGGAATGCTCAATTGGAAATTGTGAATGGGAAATTGAAACCAAAGAGTAGCTAAGTCTCCCCCGGCAATGAAATGAAATGAAATGAGAATTTGAAAGACCAAGGTTGGTCATGTATTGTAATGAATGAATAAGTCCGGTTGAGTGGAGAGGCTAACTCTAGAGCTTTGATTTTTATTCATGATTCTAAGGCTGTGATGGAAGTAAGCGAAAAACATAAGTATGGGCGCCTCGGGTCTACGATGCGGATGTGATCCACAGAATGCATGCTTGATGAGTTAAGACATGGCGTGGGCAATATACTCCAGAATGATCGGGATCTTGGCGACGCTTGTGGGATGTTTGGTGACGACAAGAGGATCGTGTTCAGGGAGGAGGCTGAACTATCGCAGAATGCATGCTTGATGAGTCGAGACATGGCGCGAGGTTCCCCTCCAGGGTCTTGGACACGTGCTTGTAATCATGGAACGTCTATGACACTTGCCGAAATTACAGATAGATACATAGTGGAGATGTAATGAAAGTGAGAGAAAACATAAGTATGAGAACTAGAGTTACGGTGCGGGTGTGTGAGCCGCAGAATGCATGCTTGATGAGTCAAGACATGGCGCGGGCGCAACTCAGTAATGATCGGACTTTAGCCACGCTTGTGGGATGTTTTGGTGACTGCAAGAGGATCGTGTTCAGGGAGGAGGCTGAATTACCGCAGAATGCATGCTTGATGAGTCAAGACATGGCGCGGGATTCCCCTCCAGGGTCCAGGACACGTGCTTGTACTCATGGACCATCTAGGATACTCATATTAGTTACAAGAGTAGATTAAGTCATGGCGAGGGATTGAACCCTACAACAATGAAGAACGATTAAGAGGCTTGCCCTCGGACCTATGTAGTATGGGATGCATAGAATCCGAACAAGTGTGCATTAGTGTCATGTAATATAATAACTGCATTAAGGATTAAGTGCACCGCACAACACGACATCTACAGGATAGTCCCTTTGTAGCTTTGTTTGTGATCAAGTTTGTGTTTGCTAAAGTATTTAAGAATCGTTATACTGTTTCCGGCATAGAGAGGATGGCCGTGTATAATATTTCGTCAGTTGTAAGCAACTGACGCGCCCACAGTTTTATATGCAGGATGTGGAGTTACATGAAGATATAAAGAGAATTGATGCTGTTGATTATTTAAATGTTAAAGTTGTAACAATTGTGCATTCATTATTGTTGTATTTTATTAATTCCGCTGTGTATTGATGTAAAAGACTCTGATGTAATCATTGTTGAAATAAAAGTTTTAAATTCCTTGTAAAATTGTACGAAAGAAGTGAAAAGATCCTGTAGAACATCTCGAATTCAGTTATTTGGGATTCGGGGCGTTACATCCATATTCGTGGAATAATCTAAACCTTGGCTTATTACTGGGTAGTTTTCATGGCGAGGGATTGAACCCTTAACTGAGGAGTACGTAGGTGCTTACCCTTGGACCTATATAGTATGGAATGCATAGAATCTGAACAAGTATGCATTAGTGTTATCTTAGTGTAAAATATCTGCATTAGGCATTAAGGCATGGCATACACTTACATGTTTAGCGTAGTCATAATTTAACATTTTATCTCATTCAAGTTTTGTGATTTGTTAAAGTATGGTGATTGTTATATTATCTTCGGCATAGAGAGGATAGCCGTGTATAACATTTTGTCAGTTGTAAGTGACTGACGCGCCAACAGCTTAAAATGTAGGTAATGGACATTTTTATGAAGAAGTAAAGATGTTATGATGCAGATGACGATTTACATTGTTAAAGTTGTACAAGTTGTATTTTATTTTCATTGTTATATCTTTCGCTGTGTAAACAAATTGTAAAGAACTCTGATGTATGTTGAAAAGTTTTAATTTTCTTGTAAAATTGTACGAATTGAAGTGTAAAAGTCCTGTGAAATCCGAATTCGGTCCTTTTTGGAATTCGCGGCGTTACAGGTAAGAAGGAGATGGTCGAAGATGTTATTAACTCTTCTAAAGCAGATATTGTTGGTCTGCAAAAAACCAAGTTCTCATTTGTATCTAGGTTTAGAAAGCTGGGTGGGCATAAGATCAAAGAGTGGAGGATACGGTCATCCTTTGGGGCGTCTAGGCGTATTGCCATTGGTTTTAACCAAAACATATACAATTGCCTAGATGAAATTCAAGAGAAGTCATCATTGTCAATTCTGCTCCAGGGGTGGATTGATAACTGGACTCAATCGATTACAATTGTTTATGGCCCTGTAACCCCCATTCCCGATAATTAGTATTTTCCGTGTATTTGCAATAGTTTGATTTTTATAAAGTTATTTTGTGCAAAATTCATTTCGGATTTTTATTTTCTAATCGAAAATTTTAATTATCTCGAATAATGGTATATTTTAATTTCTATTTTCTATTTTTATTGATCGACTATTATATTTAGTATTACTGCTATTTAGGTTATTTTAATGAATTTATATTTTATTATATAATCTTATTATTATTATTATTATTATTATTATTATTATTATTATTATTATTATTATTATTATCATCGTTATTGTTATTCTTATCCTTATAATTATTATTATTATTGTTATTATTGTTATTATTATTGTTATTCTCATTGCTATTTGTATTATTATTTTGTTATTATTATTGTTATTATAATTGTTATTAGTATTATTGTTTTTATCATTATTATTATTATTTTTATTACTATTATTATTTTTGTAAAGCCTGAACATACTTATCTATTTGTATTTTATTAATTGATTCAATGCATGTTTATATGTACATTTTATAAACTCTATAGTCTATTTTCCTTGCCTAATTTCTTATTGGATCCATACCCATTACCCAAATCCATCCTAATATCCTATATATACTATTCTACTCTAAAGAAACCCTAACCTAACCTAACCCTAGCCATCACACTGTTCAGACCTACCCCTCTACTGTTCCCTCTACTTCCCCACGCCTTTGTCTCTCTCGACCCATCTCGCCCACTGCCGTCTTGCCCCATCCTCCGTCATCCTCATCGTCCTTCTTTCACCTCCGCCCTGTCGTCGCCCTAGCCCTTCGCCATTGTCCCCTTGCTCCGCTCTCGCCACCATCGCCCATCGCCACTCTGTGCCGCCATCATCTTCCACCTTCAGAACTCCCTCGCCTCGTTAACCACCCATCAGCACTCACCCCCATCGAGGACCCCAGTCGCTCCACCCAGACCCATCGTCGCCCCACCATCGCTGATCGCCTCCGTCCTAACCCGAGAACCCATCAGTCGACCACCGCTTGCCCTCCCGCCCATCTCCATCCAGTGCCTCCACCCTCGTCACCGCCGCTCATCCAAACTCCAAAGATCCCCCTTATCCCTATCGTCGTCGTCCAAGCCCCGACCCCCCCCCCCCCCTCCTCCTCTGTTTTGGCAAGAAAACAGAGTCGCATCGAGCCGCCGTCCCGTCGCTGCGTCGCTCCTCGACCGCAGTGCCATTTCCAGTGTCCCCGCCAGTTGCCGTTCCCCCTCCCGCCGTCTCGCTCTCTCTCTCAGTCGCGGTTGAGAAGAAACAGGGATGGCTTTTTGCTGTTTGTAGGGAGTGTGTAGGCTGTTTGCTGTTTGTGGGGAGGGAACGGTTTTTGGTGTTTTGTGAAGGAGGAGGGGATCCGTTGGATCTGTGTTTAGTGTTATGGAGTAGGATCCCGATCGGTGTTTGGTGTTTGGGTTGATCCGGTGTGGAGTGGATCAGTTGTTGGCTTGATGTCTTGTGCTCGCTGTTTGTGTGCTTTGCTGTTTTGGTTTTGTACTCGGCTCGCACGTATTTTGGGATCGTCACCCGGGATCCTTTTTGTCTATGAAGAACATGGTGAAACCCTGAAATTTACTACCAACCTGAATATTACCATGCTGTTTCGACCTAGATAATGTCACCAAAATCAATAACTTTCTTAATATAAAATGTAGTCCTAAATGTCTAGTTTGCTACCCCTTTAACGGAATGGGATTTCGAGTTGTGGTCTATGAGATATCATAGATTTACTGCTGCTGTGTCGTACAATTCCAGATTCTAATAATTGCTGTATCACTCTGATTTACAATTAATTTAACCATGCTACCTATAAGATAATGACTTGAAATTTTGCATGCTAATACTAGACACACTAGTGAACATTTCCTAATTTTTTTGAAATTAATTAATGATGTTTCAGACCTGTTTCATATGTATAAACACACATTTATAAGTTCTGGCTAAACACAAATTCTGTGTAGTTTGCTGCTTTGACACCTGATGCTACAACTTTTAGGTAACTTATTTATATGCGTTGGAACTGGGCAGGAGTCTAGTTTCTAGGCCTTCTGACGGATCCACATTTTCTATTCTGTAGCAACGGGAATTCTGATTTTGGTACAGCAACCTACTGCTGTCCAGAATTGTGTTTCTATGTTTAATAATATATAATTGAATCTATAATGTTGAAATTTGGTGTATTTAATTGTATAGAGTACATTGCATGATCTTAGGGTTGTGTTGTCATATTTCTAGTGTCCCTTATTAATTGCATTATCGTATGTTAATTGAATAAAGAATGTTAATCATGTCGGGGTTAAGGGTTGACTAGGGTAGTTGATAATATAGTGACTGTACTCGAAATTGTGGGCTTTGTTCCCAAAATATTGTGTTGGCTAGTGCTATTGATTTATTGTTGGATTACTGACTACAGTATCCCAATTCATCGTGTATTGTTTTAGGATTATCGTGCCAACTATTGTTATCGTTATTGTGCAAGAAATTGCTATTGTTATCATGCGAGTACATGACCTATGAATCTCCCACCTTAGTTTAAACGAAATTGATTGTATGCATGGAACCTGTAGTATGGGATGGAGTAGTACGTGCATTAGTTAGGATTAAAATAAATAATAAACTTAAGACTTCATCGCATTGTCATTGCATTTTGTCATCGTCATTGAACAGTATTATCGTTATTGTTTACCATTATTGTTATTGTTTATTGTTATCGTTATAAATCATCGTTATTGCACATTGTACTATTATCGCCTTGTCACTGTTCAATACTTTTGATTTCATCGTTCATTGAATTCATCGTTACACCGTTATTGTCATGTTCCTCTGCTTCTCTACTTGCTGTCCACGACTTGCTCTAAATCAGGGAAATTTGCCTGATGAATAGGAGAACAACAATGGTGAAAGACTTGTGTTGCTGCGCCGTTGAATAATTATTGTTTCTCTTTTTTGAACTTTAATAATTGAACATTGTTGCACTTGTGGGCTTTTGACTCGAATAATGTTATTGTTGATTCTAGATGTTGGATTTATATTATGTTGGTTATTTTATGCTTAAATTTCAAGTATTGTTATTTATGTGATTACTTCTTTTATTGCATGCGTGGTTGTTTTACTTCCTATTTTATATTGTTGAGTTGAATCGATGACAGCCTATGAATTATGCAAGTCATTCGTTGGGCCATGTCACGTACTTGCATTCAGTATTTTTGGGAAGCGGGGTGTGACAGGCCCTAACCTAGCATCCTCTATGGCCGAGTTTTGGACAGAACTCCTCTCAATCCAAACACATTGTCATCATCCTTGGGTAGTTGGGGGAGAATTCAACATTACGAGGTTCACCTGCGAACACCGTGGCAGATGATGGAGTGATGCAAAGAGGGAGGAGTTCAATCGGCGTATAACAGATCTGGAACTGATGGATATTCTAATCTCATATAGTCTTTTTACATGGTCTAATATGCAAGCATCCCCTATCATGACAATGCTAGATAGGGTCTTAGGCTAAGTTCTCTATGGTCTATGCAAAGTCTTTACCAATACTGACATCTGATCATGTTCCCATAATTCTTTCATCGGGAGAGGATAACCCATGGAAAAACCAAAAATTCAAGTTTGAAAAGGCGTTACTGGAAATTCAGGGTTTTCATCATATGGTCATGGAAAATTGGGCCTTACCAACTTGAGGAACTGAGGTAGCGACAATATGGTGTGAAAAGATATGCAGGCTTCGGACAAGACTTATAAGATGGAACCGTATCAGGTTCGCAACAATCTGGCGCGCCAAGGAGTCCATTCTGGAGGGCATTAAGAGAATGAAAAGACTGGAGGAATCTAGAGATCTTACGCATGAGAAAAGGAATCAACTACTCAGTCTAAGGGAGGAAATACACAGCTTTATAAGCTTGAAGAAATCAAGTGGTAGCATAGGTTCATAATATCGTTGTTCAAAGAGGGATATGTGAATACGACATTCTTTCATAGAGTCACAAGTGCGCAACGAAAATCCAGCCTCATACTCAATCTAAACGGAAACGGGCGTGGTACAAGAAGATGAGCAAATTAATACTGTGTTTCAGACACACTACAAAAACCTTCTTGGGAACACGACGGTATTTCGGGCTCCCCTCAGCGATGTTTTTTGACACAACAACACACAGAACGTGGCGCAACCAGTATAGACCATTGAAACGTCATTCATGGAGACGGGAGGTGAAGGAGGTAATCCTTCAATTGGATAAAGAGAAAGCGCCAGGTCCAGACGGATTCCCTATGACTTTTTACCAAATCTTATGGGAAGAGATCAAAGATGATTTGATGACAGTCATGGCCGAGTTCTATGACCATAGACTGAAAATGGGTAGACTCAACTTTGCGGAAGTAGTCCTTATCCCGAAGGAGGAGGACTAGTTCAGAGTGGGAGACTTTCGTCTCATTAGTCTCTTCAATTGCTCGGTTAACATAATCATTAAGTTACTTGCCAACATATTAAGGAAGGTGATAGATGGCATGATCAGTCAAGAACAGACAAATTTCATCAAGGGACGTTTCATCTTAAACTACGTAGCCACTGTAGAGGAAACAATTCACCAACGTCATATCTAGAATAATAGCAGCTAGCCTATGATTTAGCCAAGTGTGATTGTTTAGTTGAAGTGCTTAGAAGCAGGGGCTTTGGAGACAGATGGATCTCATGGGTGAAACAATGTATGGCAACAAGTATGACGTCAATCAGTTTGAACGGAACGATGGGGCAATCGTTTTCTTGCAGAAGGGGTTTGTGACAAGGTGATCCACTTTCCCTCTTGCTATTCACAATAATCGCAGATGTCCTCAAATCCATAATGGACAACTGTAGATGTGAATATTGGATCACACTAGTTGCCAGCGAGAGAAATCGACCAGTCTATACAATCCTACAGTAAGCTGATGATACCCGACTCTTTGGAAACGAGAATATGGGGGAAATAGTTGCTTTCAAGGGAGTTCTTTACAGTTTTGAAACCTGGTCGATATTACAAGTAAATTTTCACAAGAGCACCCTCATCCCTATTGCGATGGAGGAGGAAGATGTGGTCACATGGTACTATCATAAATTGCAGAATCGAGGGTTTTCCTATTAAGTATCTTGTTGCTACTCAGACTAAGGAGACTAAAAAAATTGAACTGGATATTGATCATTGACGGGGTCAAAGCTAGACTTTCAGGATGGAAAGGTAAATGTCTCTCCCTGTGAGGGAGAGTAACTTTGATTAACTCGGTATTTTCCAACTTACCGACATATTACTTGTCATTTTTTGAATTACCAAAGTGGGTAGTCAAAGGATCGACCGAATCCGGAAAAGATTCATGTGTAAAGGTGCATATTTTGGTGTGTGTGTGGGGGGGGGGGGGGGGGGGGGGGGGCTACCATCTCATCGGGTGGGAGAAAGCCTGTATGAAGAAAAATCATGGAAGGCTGGGCATTGTAGACTTGAGAGACATGAACATTGCTCTCCTTGATAAGTGGTGGTGGAAAGTATATCACCCTGACAGTGAATGATGGTAGCATTCACTCGGTCCTATCTACAAGGAAGAGGGACACATAACATGGGTTTCAGTAGGGCCAAAAAAATCATGGTTCTGGAAAGGAGTGACCACAGCATACGACATGTTTAACAGTTGTATCACATCCTTCATAAGCAATGAATATACAACCAAGTTCTAATGGGATAAATGGTATGGAGCACACACACTAAGGGGTCTGTTCCCTGAACTTTACAAGCAGACATCTTACCCCCACGTCACGGTGGCCAAAAACTGGAACATAGGATATTGGAGACCTCATTTCATGTCACAATTATCTTTGGACTCCCATGAGAAACTTGTTGAGTCACAAATGTATATTGCACAGTCATGGGTAAGGTGTTCTCAAGGCCTTGACTGTAGAGCCTGGGAACTTAAAAAGAATGGGTCTTTCTCTGTACGGCCATTATAGATCACATCAACTTCAGAGGACGTACTCTGAAATGGTCTACAGTCCTTTGGAAGGTGTCAAGGCGCCATTAAAGGTTAGAGTATTCCTCTCGCTAGTACTAAATGATGCAACCCTGATGCGGGATAATCTTGTTATTCGATTGCATTTTTTGCATTACACACACAGATACGAGAAATCACAGCTTCTCAGATTGCCATAGGAGCAAAGTTGTGCTAGTGGAAGTCTTGAGAGTCCTCTGAACTACTAGATACCGACAATCGTATGAGGACCGGTGGATTGGTCCTAGATTCACTACTGTGAGAAATGAAATGAGGGAAGCGTTGTATATTGTCATCGCCGTAACGACCTGAGTTTTTTGGCTTGATAAAAATAACTTTAATTTTTGTGGGACTCGTAATAGTATTTCTGGTAATTTAACTCTTGTTATACATCTGATTTTATTTTGGGCCAAAACTGCAAAGACGGGACCAAGGGGAATGATCATCAGGGCCTTCCAGGTGGACAAGTACGACGACGAGGAGATCGTGATTGGTCCTACATTTGATTGAGGGGCACGCCATGTACCGCTTTCTCACTTTCCAGGGTTTTGTTGGAGGGAACCCCGTCTTATGTTATCTTTTATATGTGCTCTTTATGTTGTTTTGATTATTTGCAAAGACTATTTGTCCCACCCTCCTATGTTAAGTGAAGGTTTTATGTTTCATTGTAGGTTTATAGTTCTTGTACCTTTAACTGAGACTTTAAATTTATTTTGTTAATTTTTTATTAATAAAATATTGTAGTTATATTGTACCTTTCTCTAAAAAAAATAAAGAAATAAATTTGCTGTCAAACATCCTATCATAAATTGGAGGTGGTTCTGTGAAATCTACCCATTTAAGACAAAGTGATAATTAAACTACGAAATGGTTGACTGGATAGCCACTCCAACATTTGAAACAACAAAAAGAAAGAAGAGAAAAGAAAAGGAAAGCTGGTTGAGTTTGAGGGAATAGTCAAATTCAAACACAAAATAGTGGCCATGCAAAGTCAACCATACAAAAATCTGAAAAGAGTTTCTCTCTCTAGAAAAGTCTAGAGAGAGAAACTAACCCCCAAATCCTTAAAAAAGCAAACTCTAGATCCGAAAAAAAAAATCGGGGGCGGTTGGTAGGGCTTGTCGCCGCCGCCCCGTCGCAGTGGTCCACCACCACGTCGCCCTCCTCCCTCCGTGCTTCCCTCCTGCACCCTCCTCTCGCCGATCGAAGACGGGGCCGCGCTGCTTCGAAGACAGGACCTGCGAATGGCGAGCTCATCGCGCCGAGGCTGCTAGGGGACGACAAGGACCACCATCACGTTGCTCAACAACGCCGTAGGTGAAGAGCTCCCACGGTGGGGAGATCGTGCCACCTACGGGTCGGATCTGGCGAGCTCCTCGCGCCAACGCCGCAAGGGGACATAGCTGCGGTGGTAAGCTCCCACGGTCTGGTACCCCCCCTCCCCCCCCCCCTCCCGCACGCGACAGCGAATGGTAGCCCACTTCGGATCCACTTCACCAGGTGTTCAGATCCACTGTGGTGATCCACGCTGCCAGGTGGTCAGATCCACATCGGAATCCCCCCAGAGATCCACCACCGTCACTAGTCCCTACGGACTGGTGCCCCCCCCCTCGATCTTAGAGTTCATCCAACGGTGTGCCAAAGCACTTCGACTGCAGAGTGTGTCAGTGCGCCGATCGTGGATGTTGATCGTGCCTCCTTAGGTAGCGGAGCGACGTCTTCGTCGCGCCAGAGCATCCTCTAGCGCCTTTGGTCGGGATCGGCTCGGATCTGGGCAATGGCGAGGTGCGCCCACTCCCCCCCGTGCCTCATATTGCTTTTCGACTTTGAAGGTGGAGAGCTCCCACGATGGGGAGATCCAGGTACACCTGCGGTGGGAAAGATTTGCTGTAAGAGATGGGGAGTGTGAAGTTTGCACGATTGTGGGGCTTGGGCCCGAAGATGGGGTCCTTCCACATTGTGCGCTCACTTGTTTCAACTTCTGGAGTGTCCAACAACACCGCCGGTGCAGTCTTTACAGTGCCTACTATCAGGCTATTGAGCTTCCTCCAGCTTAGGACATTGTCTCGTTACAGCGTCGCCTCTTCCCTCGGTTTGGAAGTAAGAGTCGAGATGAGTCTATGTGGTGAGAAATCGTCGGAGAGAGCAAGAGCATGAGAGAGGTAAAGGTATCCTCTCCACGGCTCTCCCTTGGAGCGTGGTTTTTTGGTGGGGTGAGCGAGATAGTGGATTGGTGAGAAACCACCGGAGAAAGCACAATCGTAAGAGAGGTGAAGGTATCCTCTTTACGGCTATCTCTTTGGTAGCAGTTGTGGGAGCTGTTGGCGCGTTTGTAGGATGATTGGTGGATATGGTAGGAGGGTACGGTTGCTGTGATTGTGTCGTAATTCAGCCTGCGGGGCTTGGGCCCAAAGATGGGGTCCCTTCAGCGAGGAGAAGGCAGGGACTGACAACAGGTGATAAAAGCCTACCAGACTAGTTTCAGGTGGGTGTGCATGTGCCGTGGATGCTTTTATCACCCGTCGCATGCACACGGCACCAGTCGCTCATGGATCCAACAATCCGGGGATCAACCGCGGACACCAGTCGGGTGCCTCCCGTTCAGTCGTACCCGACCTATGCGGAGTCATCCAGAATCGACAAGCAAGCCGAACTGGGGGTGGGGCCGCTTCCAACTCGGTCTCGAACCATCCCAGACCTCCGCCCCAAGGGCGGGAGCCGACATTCAGCCGCGTCGGCCGGAGGCCGCCGGCCCAAAGTAGCCAGGCTGAACGAGCTCCAGTCACCCACCAGGAGTTCCAAGACTTCTGGAAAGAGATCATGGAGGCTATCCGGGGAACCCCCGTCGACGAGACGGTCCGCCGCTCTCACTCACGTCGGATGCCGAGGCCAGCGCGTCCCGTGGCCCAACAGTCCCGCCGGAGTACGACAATGACATTTTAAAATGCCTCCAAGAAATGGAAGACCGCCTCGACCACTTCGGCGACGGCGGCCCGAGGCCGGCCCACCCGACCTCCTTTCTCCACCGCCATCTTGCAGACGGAAATACCCCGGAATTTCCGCCCCCCACAGTGCGAGATTTATGATTGCGAGGGTGATCTTGCTGATCACATGGAGAGCTTCAAGACCCTCATGATGATTCACAGCGCATCGGATCCCCTCCTGTGCCGCGCCTTCCCCGCCACCCTCCGGGGTCCGGCTCGGAAATGGTTCTCCAAGCTCACCCCCGGCTCCATCTACTCCTTCGACCAACTGGAGGGCAACTTCCTCTCCCACTTCGTGACCAGCCGAAAGGCCGAAAGGAAGAGTGCATCCCTACTGGACCTCCGACAGAAGGAAGGGGAGTCGCTTCGGCTGTTCATCTGAAGGTTCACCACTGAGGCGAGGTCGGTCTCCTCCCTCGACCCAGGGGTCGCCTCGGCAGCATTCCAGTACAACATCTGGCACGGTCAGCTGAAGGCTTCCCTGGCGAAGAAGCTTCTGATAGATTTTCCTGACCTCCTCAATCGGGTCGAAAAGTACATCCGGGCCGAGGAGGCCCTGAATCAAAGGACCCCAAAGAAATACCCAGAAAGGGGAAACGCAAGGCCAACGAGGCAGAGCCAGCAAAGAAGGTCCCGAAAGACGGGGGCGTCATGAAAAGGGTCCCTTCGATCCCCCGCTTCGAGAGGTACACGCTGCTGACACAGAATGTATCATCTATCCTCTTAGAAATCGAAGACAGGGACCTCGTGCAATTCTTTCCTCGACCGACCAACAACAAGAAGAGGGATCAGCAGTTCTACTGCCGCTTCCACCGGGACAACGGGCATGACACGGACCATTGCCGCGCCCTGAATGACGAGATCGAGGGCCTCATCCAACGAGGGTACCTCTGGGAGTTCAAACGGGAAGACGCTCGGGACCAGAGGGACACGAGGAACAGGAGGCCTTCCCCTCCTCGAGCACTCTGATAGTATCCCGAGCGGGACCTCGAGCATGAAGAACCCGAGGGTCAAGCCATCTTGCATTGCGTCCATGGAGGGCCCATGGGAGGGGAGTCCAACACTTCCTGCAAGGCATTCGTCCTAGGGGTCAACACCGTCCAGGGCCCCCTCTTCCCCTAGGTCCAGCAACTCCCTGTCTCCTTTTCTGGGGAAGACCTGGAGGGAGTTCGGCTCCCGCACTGCGATGCGCTCGTCATCAGCCTCAACATGGCAAACTTCGAGGCCCATCGCATCCTCGTGGACAACGGGAGCTCGGTAAACATTCACTTCCTGGAGGCATTCGAGAACATAAAGCTCTCCCGGGATAAGCTGAAGCCAGCCGGGTACACATTGCACGGATTCTCCGACGTCCCGATGCCAATCGAGAGGATCGTGACCTTGGACGTCACCGCCGGTACGACCCCTCACAGGCAAACCGAGTCGATGGACTTCATGGTTGTAAACATCAAGGCAGCCTACAATGCCATCCTCGGCCGTCCCGGGCTCTGCTCCCTCCAGGCGGTTCCCTCGGCCTTCCACCAAAAGCGGAAATTCGCTACCAAGTCAGGTGTCGGAGTTATCCGAGGGAACCAAGAAGCGGCACAATCGTGCTATATGACGGCGATCTGGGGTGGTGTGTTCCCCCTGGATGCCGTCGAGCTACAGCCCAAAAGAACCCAGCCAGAACTTGAGCCGGTAGACGAGTTAGAAGAAGTCTCGTTCGAGACGGGGGATGCGTCCAGGTGTTTCCGAGTGAGCTGCTCCCTCGCTCCCAACCTCAAATCAGCTCTGATCGACTGTATTCACCGCAACGTCGACCTCTTCGTTTGGAAGCCCTCTGATATGCCTGGTATCTCTGAGGACCTCATCATGCACAAACTCAGCGTGACCCCCGGCTCAAAGCCGATCGTCCAGAAGCGACGTAAGTTCACCCCAGAACGACAGCAGGCGGTAAAAGCGGAGGTGGAAAAACTCTTGTCTGCTCGTTTCATACAGGAGGTCAGCTACCCTGAGTGGCTGGCGAATATCGTGATGGTTAAAAAGACGAGCGGAGGCTGGAGGATCTGCATAGACTTCACAGACCTCAATAAGGCGTGCCCCAAAGATCCGTTCCCACTCCCCAGCATCGACGCTCTGATCGATGCTACATCGAGGCACGAGCTCCTTTCCTTCATGGATGCATTCTCGGGTTATAACTAGATCCGAATGTTTCCTCCCGATATAGCCAAGACGTCTTTCGTCACGGACCAAGGCCTTTACTGCTACCGGGTTATGCCCTTCGGGCTGAAGAATGCCAGCGCTACTTATCAGAGGCTCGTTAATCGAGTCTTCAAAGATCAAATTAGGCGCAACATGGAGGTGTACGTCGACGACATGCTCGTCAAGAGCCAGCGGGGACCGGATCACGTTGCCGACCTAGAAAAGTCCTTTGGAGTCCTTCGGACCTACAGCCTGAGACTCAATCTGGCGAAGTGTGCGTTCGGAGTCTCCTCGGGAAAATTTCTCGGGTTCATCGTCAGCCAGCGAGGCATCGAGGCGAACCTCGAAAAAATCCAGGCCATAATAGACATGGCCCCTCCAAGAAACATCAAAGAAGTCCAGAGGCTCACGGGAAGACTGGCAGCCATCGGCCATTTCCTCTCCAAGTCCGGAGAGAAGTCCCTCCCATTCTTCAAGGCTCTACACGAAACCCGAGGCTTCGAGTGGGGTACTCAGCAGCAAGAGTCATTTGCCCAATTGAAAGAGTACCTCACCAACCCTCCTCTCCTCAGTAAGCCTGAACCAGGCGAGCCCCTTTGGCTTTACCTTTCGGCTTCGAAAAACGTGCTCAACGCTGTCCTCGGTTCGAGAAGAGGAAGGAGTCCAAAAGCCTCTGTACTATGTGAGCAAGGTTCTGCTTGTCGTCGATACCAGATATTCTAGAATGGAGAAGATAGCATACGCCTTGGTCATGGCCATGCGGAAGCTCTGTTCCTATTTTCAGGTGCATTCAGTCCAGGTGCTCACGGACCAGCCTCTGAAGGTCGTGCTCTATAAGCCCGAGAGCTCCAGACGATTAGTCAAATGGTCGATCGAACTTAGTCAATACGACATCGCTATCAGCCAAGGACGACCATCAAAGGGCAGGCCCTCGCCGAGTTCATCACGGAACGCACCATCTCCGAGCAACCCGAAAGTAAGGAGGCCGACCAGACGTGGGAAGTTTACGTCGATGGTTCCTCTTGCGAAGTGGGGAGTGGTGCGGGCATCATTCTGCGGGTTCCCGACAGTTTTCTCCTTCAATATTGTCTCCGCCTCAACTTTTCGGCCTCTAACAATGAGGCTGAGTACGAGGCTATGATCACCGGGCTCACCCTGGCGCATCAGGCCGGTGCCAGACAGATCAGGGCCTTCAGCGAATCTCAGCTCGTGGTCAACCAGATCACCGGAGAATACGAGGCCCGTGACGATCGGATGAGCAAGTACCTGGCTGTGGTCCAACGGCTACTGACGTCCTTCGACGAGTCGGCGGTCTTAAGGATCCCCAGGGAGCAGAATGCCTAGGTCGACGCTCTGTCAAAGTTAGCTTCCTCGTTCTTCGACGGTCTCGATCGCACCGTCCTGATCGAAGTACTCCTAAAGCATAGTACAGACTTCCCCGGGACTCTCTGCATTGAAGACGGAGCTCTTCCTGCCGACTGGACCACTCATACCAAGAAATTTCTAATCAAGGAAGAGCTCCCCGAAGACCGAGTTGAAGCGAGGCGGGTCAGGATCCATTCAGAAAGGTTTACCGTGATCAATGCAACCCTCTTCAAAAGGTCATACACAACGACGGACGGAAAACCCTACCTCCGCTGTCTAACCCCCGATGAAGCAAAGTACGCCCTCAAGGAGCTACATGAGGGAATCAGCAGGTGCCATATGGGAAGCCACTCGCTCGCGCAAAAGGCTTTGAACCACGGGTATTACTCGCCCACGATGTTGCATGACGCCCTCACCCTGGTGAAGAAGTGTGGCCCCTGTCAACGGTTCTCCTCGTGAAAAGGGCTCCGCAAGTGAACCTCCGTTCCATGGCCAGTCTGACCCCCTTTGCAATGTGGGGGATGGATCTAGTAGGCCCATTCCCGAAGGGAACGGGCCAACGAAGGTTTCTTATAGTGGGAATCGGTTACTTCACGAAGTGGATCGAGGCCGAGCCATTAGCCTCGATCACCGAGCAGCAGACCCAACAGTTTTTCTGGAAACGCATCGTCTGCCGGTTCGGGATCCTACAGGTGCCCATTACAGACAATGGGACTCAGTTCGTAGGTAAACATTTCCGAAGGTTCTGCGAAGATCTCGGGATCCAGCAGTGTTTTTCTTCAGTATGCCACCCGCTGTCAAACGGTCAGGCCAAAAACGCGAACCGCTAAATCCTTGACGGTCTCAAGAAGCGACTCGATAACTTTTCCAAGGTGTTATGGGTCGAGAGCTTCCGAGCATTCTCTGGACGCATTGAACCATAAAGAGAATCCCCACGGGAGAGTCGTCATTCAATCTGACATACGGCACGGAAGCCGTCATTCCCCTGGAGATCGGGATCCCTTCGCCCCGGATCATGGCCTTCGATAAAGCAAGCAACTCTGCACAGCTACGAGCCGACCTGGACCTCATAGACGAGGTCAGGAAGAAGTCCGCCATTAGAAGAAACACCTACCAACAGAGGATCGAAAGGTTCTACAACAAAAAGGTGCGTCCCACCGACATCAAGCTCGGAGACCTCGTCCTCCGAAAGCTGACGGTATCCAACCCCGGCCAAAAGAGGAAACTGACCCCAAACTGGGAGGGCCCATACAATGTATCTGGGGTCGTGCGCCCAGGGATGTACCGCCTAACCAACCCAGAGGGCAAGGCTGTCAAGAGGCCCTGGAACGCAGAGCACCTTATCAAATTCCTAGAAGGAGAGGGTTAGCCTCCACAGCCCATGTAAATTATGAAGGATGTAATCGGCACGTCGTGCCTTGTTTTTGTAAAGTTCAAATATGTTGTAATCACGCCAGCTTTCTTAAAACAAGTTTTGGCTTCGTATTAGTTCTCATTAAAAACAAGCTTAATGCTCGGCATTCGGAAGAAACTGTGAGCCACAGAAGCTTCCCTTACAAGCTTAGGGCTCGGCACTCGAAAGAAACCGCGAGCCACAAAAGCTTCCCATACAAGCTTAAGGCTCGGCACTCGAATAGCACCGTGAGCCATAAAAGCTCGGCATCTGCCCCTAGCATGGTTTGGGCTTCTTCAAGCCCATTAACCTATGCGCACGGCGGCAACTGCCAGCTACACTTGTACCGTCTTCCTGAGAACAAGTGTGGGGGCTCGTCATCGATCCCGAGCAAGGCCGTGTCTTTCTTCAGAGCCACTCGGCCGATACGCTCGGCAATGACCTTCATCTACGCTCACTACTGGCTTTCTCCCAGGTGTAGGAGCTCAGCATCTGTCCCTAGCATGGTTTGGGCTTCTTCAAGCCCATCAACCTATGCGCACGATGGCAACCGCCAGCTAGACCCGTACTGTCTTCCTGAGAACAAGTGTGGGGACTTGTCGTCGACCCCGAGCAAGGCCGTGGCTTTCTTCAGAGCCACTCTGCCGATATGCTCAGCGACGACCTTCAGCTACTCCCACTACTGGCTTTCTCTCCGGTGTGGGGGCTCGGCATCTGCCCCTAGCATGGTTTGGGCTTCTTCAAGCCCATCAACCTATGCGCACGGCGGCAACTGCCAGCTATACCCGTACAGTCTTTCTGAGAACAAGTTTGGGGGCTCGTCGTCGACCCCGAGCAAGGCCGTGGCTTTCTTCAGAGCCACTCGGCCGATACGCTCGACGACGAACTTCAGCTACACCCACTACTGGCTTTCTCTCCGGTGTAGGGGCTTGGATTCTGTCCCTAGCATGGTTTGGGCTTCTTCAAGCCCATCAACCCATGCGCACGGCAGCAACTGCCAGCTACACTCGTACGGTCTTCCTAAGAACAAGTGTGGGGGCTCGTCGTCGACCCTAAGCAAGGCCGTGGCTTTCATTGAGCCACTCGGCCGATACGCTCGGCGATGACCTTCAGCTACTCCCACTACTGGCTTTCTCCCCGGTGTGGGGGCTCGGCATCTGTCCCTAGCATGGTTTGGGCTTCTTCAAGCCCATCAATCTATGCGCATGGCGGCAACAGCCAGCTACACCCATACTATCTTCCTGAGAACAAGTGTAGGGGCTCATCGTCGACCCCGAACAAGGCCGTGGCTTTCTTCAGAGCCACTCGATCGATACGCTCGGCGACGACCTTCAGCTACGCCCACTACTGGCTTTTTTCCCAGTGTGGGGGCTCGGCATCTGCCCCTAGCATAGTTTGGGCTTCTTCAAGTCCATCAACCTATGCGCACGGCGACAACCGCTAGCTACACCTGTACCGTCTTCCTGGGAACAAGTGTGAGGGCTCGTCGTTGACCCCGAGCATGGCCGTGGCTTTCTTCAAAGCCACTTGACCATCACGCTCGGCGACGACCCTCCGCCACGACTACTTTAGAAAAGTTTTCATTAAGGTTTAGGACACCCGCCTTCGGCAAATGCCTCGAGCTTTGAGTCGTTGGTCGACCCTCCTCTCACCAGCGAGCAACTCGGGGTTTGCAGCTTTCAAAAGTCAAAACCCCGAATTGTTCGAGGGCGGCAGGAGAGCCACCGACCCAGGGCTCTCTCCGAGCTTCCGAACCAATTGATCAGCCCACCACTCACCAACGAACAACCCGGGGTTTCACGGACCCCAAGGCCAAAACCCCAAATTGTTGGAGGGTGATTGGTGGGCCACCAATCCGGAACCCTTGGGTTAAAAGTTCTAATTCTAGGGTGCCCGCCTTTGGCAGGCACCCGAATCGTGTGGCCGATAAGCTAACCCCAATCCCTGACAACCAACAAGGAGGGGAGGGGGGTTATATAGCCCCCTACAGCAGCGCAGTTATTGCATCTGGGAAGCCCCAACGTCGGAAGGCGAAACGTTGCCATTAATGCTTATCGGAAGGCGAACCGTCGCCATTAATGCTTATCGAGAGGCGAAATACCACGGATTATGCGTTGCCTGCGCAAAGTCACCATGTGGTCTTTCCACCTCGGCAGCGACCCCTTTCAAGGCCGAGCCCGACAACAATCTCCACTCAATGAAATTGTCAAGGTTAAAGAAGTCAGGAGTCTTTTTTATTATTACTCATCGCGCGCCCGTAACGGCGGCACAAATACAATGAAAAGCTTACAAATCACTCACACTCGGCTTAAAACTCAAATTCGGCGCTTCCTTCGGGCTCCCTCTCACGCTCAACCGGCCCAACCGGGGAAGGCTCTCCCGCGACTGAGCTTTCCGCATCATCAGGCAGGGTCCCCCTCCAATAAAAAGGTCGAAGATGGTCCTAATACCGAATTGCTCGCCTCCTCGATCAAACCGGCGCCTAGCACCAGCTTCAACCTACGGATCTCCAACTCTTTCTCAACAACGGCCTCATGAAGAAAAGACTCCGAAGCCGACCGCCTGCTAGAAGCATCCGAGATCGGCCAGTTCGTCTCGATTACCTACCACTCCCGGTCGGCTATGGCTTTCCTCAGACGAGCGACCTCCAAGCCGAGCTCCCTAGACTTGTTAAGTAATTCACTGCGGCTGCTCGATCCCGAGCTTGCTTTCGTTGGCGAACCAGAGTCGCCTCCATGGCCTCCGGCCCAGCTCTGGCCTCGGCGGAAATATGGTTGGCACGGAAGAACTCATGCGTCTATCAAAAAGACGAGAAAAATGACAAGTCACAAAAGAGACTAAAGAAGCACAAGTCATGGAGCATCGGCCAAAAAATTATCTTTCATTAAGTTCAAAATTTTTGTGCTACAAAAGGCGGTGTGGCCAGTCCGCGCAAGGCATTTACAAAATCAAAAAGGAGAACCTAAACTATGCTTGAGGGGGGGTGGCACCTCTTCGTCAGCAGGGTTGCCCCCGACCTCCTCTTGGTGGGGATCCCCCATCTCCTCGCCACCGGGTGTTATCGGATGCTCGGGCTTCCAGTTGTAGTGGAGGTGGTCGACCCTTTTGTCCGGATAGATCAACTGGAAGTGCTCCTTAGCCTTATCATAGGCCTCATCCTGTGCAAGGATCAGGGTATCCGCCATGGTGATCTCTGCCTCCTCCATGGCCTTTCGCACCTTCTCAGTTTCCTCTCGGGCCTTCTCCTTGAGAAAATCCACGTCCTTCTTATGGTAATCGACTATCGAGGCCATCTGGACCTCGTGGACGACCTCCATGCTCCGAGCCTTCTTTAGCTCGTTCATCGCCTTGTTCAATTCGCGGAGATACTTCTCCGCATTCCTCCTCTCGATGAGGACCTCCTTCTCCAAGCACTTTTGAAAGTGCTGCCCATGAAGCATCGCCTGTCCGAGGAAGAAAAAGTTAGAAGAAATCCTAAGATCTAAGATCAAAGTAAGAGTACAAGCACTCACCGAGAGCTGCGCCGGAGACCACCGCATGAAGGCCATCTCAGACGTCTGCACCGCCAGCGCCATGTGATCTCGCTCGGTGGCGAGGTTCCTGACCACCTCAATGGCCACGAGACCCTCAAGCAAGGAGTCCCCTGCGAGAACCGACCAATCAGGAGCATGTGGCCTAAGCCCCTGCTGTCTGACCATCTGCTCGGCTGTGGGCCGAGGTGGGGGAAGCCTCTGCTCCGGGACCTCGGAAGTTCTCTTGCTACCCAAGCTTCCCCTCGCCTCCCTAGACGCTCTCGGCATGTGGTGATGCTTCTTGGATCTCTTCGGCGATGGTTCCACAGTCTCCAAGGTCGGTCCCTTGCTTGACCCCACGCCCTGAGCAGCCGCCGCATCCTGCTTCGCCTTCTTCTCCTTCTCCGTCCTCCTCTGGGTGGCAACAGCCAACAAGGCCTGCCTACTGTCGAGTTGCTTGGCCGTTATCTCTGCAAAATAGAAGAAGAGAGGCTAATGTTAACACGAAGGTAGAAAGATAGGAAAATTCAGAACAAAAACATACTAGGGTCGGCTGGGCTCAATCCGGCTCGGGCCAGATGCATCTCCATCACTCGAGGCCACCCTATGTTGTGCCCCCCGACGATCTTCTCCACCTTCACCCACTCTTTCTCCGTCAGCTCGCTACGCTTCGGAGGCTTATGGTTCGGCTTGAAAAAGTTCCAAGCGGTTGGAATCTCCCAAGTCTTCTCGCTCCGGACTATAAAATACTTCTCTTTCCACCCTTTAATGGAGTCCGGATGGCCGTGCATCACCTTCTTATGAAGCCTAGGTGGGAAGTAGAAGATTCCTTCCGCGTCACCCAACGAGCTCATCCCCAAGATAGCGCGGAAGTACGTCAGCCTTGGCTTGACCCTCTTCTCTTGGCACTTCAAGATAAAGCAGACCAAGTGCTTCCAAGAGTTAGGGCCATACTGCATCGGGCCTAACTTCGCCCAATTCAAGACTCTCTTGATGAAAGGGTGCAACGGCAGCCGAAGTCCCGAGATGAAGGCGTCCTCGAGAAAAACACAATAGCCCGGCGCGAGAGTGGTAGTTGGATGAATGCCGGGGCTCGGAATCAGAAGTTCGAACTCCCTTGGAATAAAGTAGGCCGCCCTCAAGATGTGCAGGTAGTTTGCCTTCAAGACACATTGGACACCATCCATCCTGATCTTCACCCGACTTTCGTCACCCGGCACGGAGGGAAGAGGAGCGAGATCATGAACGTCGTCAGGATACATCCTAATCGACCCTGGATTTTTGAAGGTGACAGGAGCAAACTCGAACCCCGGTCCAGGAGCATATTTATCCGGCGAAGGTGGGCTATCCGGAAGGCTCAACTTTCTCTTCCTCCTACGAGGACGAGCCTTCCTCTCCGAAGACGGTGTCGACAATGGTGGCAGGGGGGGAGATTGCCCTCGCCCTCGGCAATCCCTCCTGCGGTGACTTCCCCCGCATTTCCTCGAACATCGTCTTCCCCGGTGCCCTGATCGGGCTTCCCCTGATTCCCCTCGGAGTCTTCCTCGTCCTCATCCTCAACCGCCTCCTCTCCCTCGGGATCCTGCTCCTCCTCATCACCCTCCTCATCCTCAACGTCCCCCTCTCCCTTGGGATCCTGCTTCTCCGCATCTCCCTCCTCGTCCTCAACATCCCCCTCCCCCTCAGGATCGTGCTCTTCTCCGTCGTACTCCTCTTCCTCCTCCCCCTCGCCTTCATCCACGGGCTCCTTCCCCGGCCTACGGGATCTCAGGGGTTGCACGATGAAGGCTACATCATTCCCGTCGTCCGACCCTAGATCTGACAGAACCTCCTCTTTGATCCTATAGTCGCCCAAGGACCAAGACGTTGGTGGGGACTCAGCTTCCCTCTCGGAACGGCCTGATGAGCTTGCCACGGAGCTGGACTGAGAGCACAAAATTATGAGTCAGAAATACTAACCTGAAGTATCGCGCTTACGGGTAGATCACCGAAAAAGGTCATCGACGGCAGATGAGAAAAAACCCCTGTTCTTGAAAATTGGAAAACAAGTAAGGAAATGAAGGAAAGAAAAGGGGGAGGAAGGGGGATTTATAATAGAGAAAGAGACTCTTTGATTTTCGCGAAAAGATCTGGCCATTAGATCTTAATCATCAAGATTCAACGACCGCTAAGATCTAAAGTCGCTTCGATTCTTGCGCCCGTGACGCTAACAGTTGACACAAAATTACCCCAATGCCCCTAGGCTTTTCCAACAAGTCAGGAGGGTCGGAGCTCGGATGGCACTGCGAGCTCCAAAATCCTCCTCTAATTCGATAGGAGGCTCGGCACTCAGATTCTATACCCTAAGCATCAAATGAAACAAAGTCATTAGATTTCATTCGGCTGCTATTACCAATACTCCATCCCATTGACACCAAACCACCAAAGCTTTTCCAACAAGTTTTGGGTGCTCGGCACTCGGATGTCACCGCGAGCCACAAAAGCTTCTCCTGCAAGCTTGAGGCTCGGGGCTCGGATGTCACCGCAATCCACAAAAGCTTCTCCTACAAGCTTGAGGCTCGGCACTCGGATAGCAACGCGAGCCACAAAAGCTTCTCCTACAAGCTTAAGGCTCGGCGCTCGGATAGCACCGCGAGCCACCAAAGCTTTTCCAACAAATTTTGGGGGCTCAGTGCTCGGATGTCACCGCAAGCTACAAAAGCTTCTCCTACAAGCTTGAGGCTCGGGGCTCGGATGTCACCGCGAGCCACAAAAGCTTCTCCTACATGTTTTGGGGGCTCGGCGCTCGGATGTCACCGCAAACCACAAAAGCTTCTCCTACAAGCTTGAGGCTCGGGGCTCGGATGTCACCGCGAGCCACAAATGCTTCTCCTACAAGCTTGAGGGTTGGGGCTCGGATAGCACCGTGAGCCACAAAAGCTTCTCCTACAAGCTTGAGGCTAAGCGCTCGGATAGCACCGCGAGCCACAAAAGCTTCTCCAACAAGCTTGAGGCTCGGCGCTCGGATAGCACCGAGAGCCAAAAAAGCTTCTCTTACAAGTTTGAGCTTCGGCGCTCGGATAGCACCGCGAGTCACAAAAGCTTCTCCTACAAGCTTGAGGCCCGACGCTCGGATAGCACCGCGAGGCACAAAAGCTTCTCCGACAAGCTTGAGGCTCGGCGCTCGGATAGCACCGTGAGGCACAAAAGCTTCTCCTACAAGCTTGAGGCTTGGCGCTCGGATGTCACTGTGAGCCACAAAAGCTTCTCTTACAAGCTTGAGGCTCGGTACTCGGATGTCATCGCGAGCCACAAAAGTATCTCTTACAAGTTTGAGGCTCGGCGCTCAGATGGCACCGTGAGCCACAAAAGCTTCTCCTACAAGCTTGAGGCTCGGTGCTCGGATAGCACCGCGAGCCACAAAAGCTTCTCGACGTCCCCTTGCTTTTCCAACAAGTGAAGGTCTCGCTTAGCGACCCTCGACGCTCGGCAAGAAGACCCCCTTCTCTACAGATCTCGGCGTCCCCTTACTTTTTCCCAACAAGTGAGGGCTCGCCTACCGACCCTCTACACTCGGCAAGAAGACCCCTTACTCAGCAGATCACGGTGTCCTCTTGCTTTTCCAACAAGTGAGGGGCTCGCTTACCGACCCTCGACACTCGGTGAGAAGACCCCCTACTCAACAGATCTCAGCGTCCCCTTGCTTTTCCAACAAGTGAGGGGGCTCATCTACCGACCTTCGATGCTCGGCAAGAAGACCCCCTACTCAACAAATTTCGGCGTCCCCTCACTTTTCCAACAAGTGAGGGGCTCGCCTACCGACCCTCGATGCTCGGCAAACCGAGCTCCGACTCTTTTACGCCCGGCACTCCGCATGATTCCAGTAGGGGATCCATTCACCTTACCTCTCTAACCTCTTCTGGAAGATACATATCCTATTCCTCGCCGTACACACCACCCTGCTCTTCCCACAGAGGTAAAGAACCACTCCTACACGACTGGGCCACCCAACCCTCTAGGAGTGGGGGGCTCCTGATATGGGTCAGATGACGTGGCCCCTCCTGGGCCACGGGATCCCCTCAAGGAGCGTTCACCGCCGGATCATCCGGGTCTGCCACATCAGCCTGGAAACCACCCAGGCCTCCGCCACGTTAGCCCTAAACCGCCCCGAGCCCATGCCACATCAACCCTATACCGCTTGGACTTCTACCACTCCAGGCCCACGGGCAACCGATTCCAGACCCGGTCCCAAACGGGTCCATACCCGGTTGGCTTCTTCTATAAATACCAGACCCTCTACCCCTTCACCAGGTAATCAATCTTTCCCCCCTCAAACCGTAGTTACTGTTACTCTCTTTCAGTAGCTGACTAGATCGTCAGAGGGTCTGCCACCGGGACCAACCCCGATGTTTCTAGACCGAGTGCAGGTACACGAGACCTCGGGATCCGAGCCTCCAGATCCGAGCCGAGCCTCCCATCTCCACCTCATTCCTGCTTACTTGTAGTACCCCATATTTTTAAATATTATTTTAAAGGTTTATAAATGAATTAAAATAATTTTCTAGAGATTTAATAAATATTTTTCTAAAGATTAATCTTTTTACACATGCAAAATATGTGCAAATATTTTTATGTAAATATTCAATTTTATATTTTTAATGAATTCTCCTACTTATAATAGAGTATATTCTAGATTTTGGGATTTTTCTGAGTAAAGAAACTATTTTTATAAATACCTCAAAAGAGAGGGGCTTTTATGTAAAAAAGCCGTTTGGATCTCAAACAAATAATAAAAATTCATTTTTACTAATTTTTGGGCTTTCCATAGTCATCATTGAAATTAAAATATATTTTAATTTTATTTAGAGTCGATTTGGTAAAGATTTAAACAAATATGGTGTTTTTGCAAATATGGAATTTATATTGAATCTTGTGCAAATATTTTTCTGGAAAGTAAAAGTCAAATATTTAGTTGGAAAATATAATATGTATTATTTTTGAATTTTCTGGATTTTTACGAATATTTTATGATGTATTTGCAAATATTACAAAAAGAATGATTTTTGTGCAAAATTGCCACCCTGAGTACAAATCCGAATTTTATTTATTTTTGGGCTGTGCTAGATTGCTGGACAACTCAGTAGTAAAAGGATTTGATTTTTGTTTTAATTTATTTAACTTATTTTAACTACTTTATAAAGAAAGGTTTATATATGTAAAGAAATAATTTGTTAAATGATTATTTTGCAAATGTGTTTAAAACCCTAATCCTTCAATTTCCGGACTATTTAAAAGATGGAGTGCAGCCGTCTTTCGTTGTACAACACAAGGTTTTATTATTTTTTTATTTTCTTGGAGATTTAAAGAGGAGATCTTATATTCTTTGCAAAGGAGGGATTCTTCATCTTGCTTTGTTACATTCGTTTGATCTCTCCATCAAGGTGAGTGATGTAAATTATTTTGTTGTTTTGTTTTATGTATGATGTATATGGTGTTTCATCTATTAGAAAGCATGTTAGGGTTTGGTATGAATATGTATGTCGGATGGATGATAAAAGTGGATCTTTGAGAAGAACCATAGTTATTGTGAGTAGAATTTCATGTGGATGATTTTAGAATATTAGAGAACCTAATATAAATTGTGAGGAGGCTATTTCTTTTGGATTATTGCTGATTTGATTGAGTATGATAGATGTTATGCATTAATTAATTAAAGATGAGATTTTTGGACCATTGGTGAGTTTGATGAATGCAACTTGGCCATGTAAATGATAAATTTATTTATGATTCAACTATTGAGGATAGTTGAGATTGAGTTTGAGAAATTTTGAGAATGAGTAATGGATTAAAAGACCATGTTTTGAGGATTTGAGTTGTGATGACTAAAATTGGGGATTGATACATTTTTTTGATTAAATTTGGGGATTTGTGATTTTGTGAAAGATTTCATTTGAATTTGGATTTACTCAAATACTAAGTTTGATATTTGAATATTTTGTTATTTTAGTTTATGGATTGGTGAAGTTTTCTTTGGTGCACGAACATGCACGAACGTTTTCATGAATATAGTATTTTTGTTGTTTAAGAAGGAATTGAGTTTTATGCATTTTCGAAGGATTTTACTATATCTCAACTTATTTTGGTATTGATATGTTTTGGAATATAAAACAAGGTTATTTTGGTGTATGATTGATTCTTAAAAACTCTAATTTTGATATATGCACACATTCATGTTTTTAATTTGAAGTAGTTCATCAAAAGCTATTTTATCAATTCAAGTGGTTTTTGATTGGTTTTTATGGATCCTTGTATATCCTATAAGTTGTATTTGATCATATCAGAAATATACTTTTTATAGATTTCGTTTTCGTAAAGTAAATCTTCGTATCAGTTGAATTATGCACAACCCAAATTGCAGTCTGTAGGTGAGGCAGTCGACTGGTATGTTTCGACAGTCAACCGTCGCTACCTGGCTGCTGTGTTTTCCCGTTTTTCTTGAAATCTAGTGCAGAACAGTCGACTGAACCATTTCTCCAGTCGACTGTCTCTACTCTGTTTTGATATTTTCTTAAAGTGTTGGATTTTCACTCTGGACAGTCGACTGGTGACTATTAGCAGTCGACTGCTACCACTTAGAATTTATTTTCTTAAAAACGTTGGATTTCCGCTCTGGACAGTCGACTGATGCCTTTTACAGTAGACTGATACTTACGCTTTCTTGAGTTATTCTGATGTTCTTTAAATGGTTGATTCTTTAAATGTTTTCGGATCTATAACTTACTATTCTAAATATTATTGTTTCTACAGAACATATGTTTTCATGATATTTTATTATTGAATTTGGATTCTGAAATTTTATAAAGTTTTGGATTTTGTTGATTGGAGAGGTTTCTCCCTTTGATCGTTTTGACGATGGATTAGTAAGTTTTGGTCTTGTTGAGATCTCTAGGAGTTGAGTGGGAGTTTGAGTTAGACCTGGGGGGTCTTGGTTTAGTTGTTGTTGAGTATTTAAGTTCGGCAGGATACACTAACTCTAGAGTTGAGGATTTTTTGTGGTTTAATAATAATCAACTTAAGGACAGACACTAGTGGGGATGTGATAGAACTTGGAAAACGTAAGTATAGGCTCATGGTTTTGTTAGTCCAACGGATGCGTTCCCGGACTGTTTGTTGTTTAGTCCCGAGAGGACATTTGTATGTTCGCGTGTCGAGGGTCTGCAGGCCCATTCACGGAGCATGCAGGGTGCATTCGCGTGGCGAGGGTCGGCAGGCCTATTCGCAGAATGTACCTAGTGTATCTGCACGTCGAGGGCCTTGCAAGCCTATTCGTGGGGTACATGGGTTTGGGAGATGATTCTCCGGTTATTTTTGAGCTATCTTGCATGATGCTTGCGGGTCGAGGGTTGTGGTGCATATTCGCGGAGTATTCTGGATCTTGTTCGAGAGATATTATATGGATTGCTTTTATTATAATATATATATATATATATATATATATATATATATATATAGGAAAAAGGGAGTATGAGCAACTTGCTCATTTAGTAAATAAGCAATTGATGATGTGGCATACATGTGATTGGAAAATCAATAAAAGGGTTAGTTGTCCAATGTATTACATGCATGCCACATAATCAATTGCTCATTTACTAAATGAACAAGTTGCTCATATCCCTTTTACCCATATATATATATATATATATATATATATATATATATATATATATATGCAAGATATGTTGTGCAAGGCTGCAAGATATGTTGTGCAAGGCTGCATGCATGATACGAGTGTGTGCAAGGCTGCATGCATGATACGAGTGTGAATATATATATTTAGAGAGGGTGAGACTAAGCTAATACTGATGCTGCAGTTGACGGTCGACTGCGTTGTAGTGCAGTTGACTGGGAGTGAATGTTAGTTTGTTCACGTGCTGCATGATACGACTGTGAATATAACTGTAGAGAGGGTGAGACTGAGCTAATACTGATGTTGCTGTTGACGGTCGACTGCGTAGTAGTGCATTCGACTGTGAGTGGATCTTTGTTTGTCCACGCGTCTACATATATATTCACACTTGTATCAATACATTATTATTATTAAAAAAATGTGAAATATAGTTTTTCTATTTTATTAATAAGATGTTAATAAAATAAATCCGAAGTGCCGGACACAGATAAGAACTACAAATATAATATAATATAACCTCTCCCCTAGCATAGAAGGGTGGGACATATAGTCAAAGAAGGATTAAGATAACATAAAGAGTACAAAGAGGTATAAAAAATATATGACAAAAAAATTTATAGGGGTTCCTCCAACAAATTCCTGGAGGTTGGGAATATATGACTAGAACCCCTCGGCTGCATGCATTTTAGGTTGAGGACTTTCTGTCATTGGCATCGAGTGGGGCCCTCCGCTAATTATTTAACAGCTAGAGTTAAATAACAATTCATTATTAGGCAGCTCTATCAACATACAGGAAGTTAAGATGCTGGGGGAGAAAATATAAGATCGGTTGAGTGACAAACTTGAAATAAAATAATAGTAAATGGAGATGAAATTCATCTTAATAATTATTCTTTTATACCTGTATATATACGAGGATGTAAAACTAATTAACACGTGTAAATAGATTTGCACAAGCATAAGAACACATCTGCTTCTTTTGGATAATACTAATGCTACCACTGTTGTTAATGCTAAAATATACATATATAGCATTTAAAAATAATAAAAGGAGAGTGCTCAAGTCATTAAAGCCAATAAATAGAAGAGATGGAAGATGGTCTAACAATTTTTGTAAAAAAAAGTTGAAAATAGTTTTTTTGTAAACATGCAACGATATTTTCGTAAATATAAAAGGAAAAGTTGCTAAGAAAGTTATGGGACGGAAGAATCCACCAGATTTATTTTTATTTTTATAATGACATTTTCGTAAATTTAGAGAAAAAGATTGCCCAGAGGGATAATCATTTTTTTTTATTAATTAAATCTGTGTGGACCTTTAACAAAAAAAAAATCTCTTGGACGGGTGATCATCTTCCGTCTAAAAGGAAAAGGGAATAATAAAAAGAAGAGGACAGAATATCATCTTCCGTCTTTTTTGTTTTATTAATTTTTTATATAATAAAAGTAGAGGACGGAAGATCTTCTTCCGTCTCGTAACTTTTATGCATTAAAAGTTGGCAGACGGAAGAAGATTTTTCGTCCGTCCTCTTTCAATATTGAAAAAAGTTGACAGACGAAATAAGATATTCCGTTTTCTATATTTAGCCATTGCTATATTTTTTTGCTAAAATATTACTTTTTAGCGAACGATAGTGACAGCGATTTTGTTAAATTTTTTATTTCTCAACTATTTAGCAAATGATTCCTCAAAAAAAAAAAAAAAAAAAAACTATTTAGCAAACGACCGTGGACGCTCCCAGAGCACATGTTTTTTCTTCCCTTACCACATAATGAAAAATTAATTAAATACCCTATATTCAATAATGATGTATCAAATTTTTTTGGCACTCATTTCCGAAATACACTTTGATTAGGTAAAAGAAAAGGTAAAAACGATAGTCTAACTTTAAACTAGCAGATGCTACATATATCTATTATACCTGTTATTTTTTAAATTGAAAAAGAAAACAATGAGTCTGTTTAAAGTTACTAGTAATTTGCACTTGCGATGTACGTCTTAATAAATATAGTTTTTTAAAATAAAAATTTAGACATAATCTGGATTTGAACTTAGAACCTCCTTTATAATAGTTATGTACGTGTATTGCACGGGTTGGTAGATTGACAAAACATTTACAAATGACACTAAGGTCTTCTCCCATTATAATATTAGAAATAGGAGTATTTCTTAAAATAGTGGGGGTATATGCTAATTTTTACATTTTAAATGGAGGCATTTGCTAAAATATTCCTTTTTTAGGAGCTGCACGTGCATCACACGGGTATATTTGGTGGATTTAGTTTGCCGTATATTGCACGTGTTTACTCAGTTACAAAATTATGGTTTGTTTATTTACAACCCCAACTCTCCCATTAAAATAGTAGAGATTAGGATCATTCGGTCTTTATTTATATACATTCATGATGTGGGTATAAGCGACGTCCAATCAGGACCGTCGGATTTCCTCGGTATTCGTTCATCTCAGATCATCAAGTCAAAAGGTCCAACCGGCCTTCTGCAACTTCAGGTCCACAGACAAACAGGTCTGACCCGGTCCATCAGGGTCATATACCCATTTACTTTGCCAATAAATACCTAGGCCCCCTCCTCCTTGAAAAAGGTAATCAAAAATTTCTCACCTGAACCCTAGCTTTCTTACTCTTTCTAGTAACTGACTAGATCGTCGGAGGGTCTGTTGCCGAGATTTCTCCCGGTGTTTCTAAGAAATTTGCAGGTGTTCCGGTCGGCCAGCCACCAGCTACTTTTCCGAGCTGACCTTTAGTATCAGCCCGGATCTGCGAATGAGATCTATCCCTTCCACTTTACAAATTACAAGAACTCACACTTGTTGCTCCTGCACAAAAAACAAGCATCATCAGGTTGGCGCCGTCTGTGGGAAGGCTAGACAGACCTAAAACCAGATTTCAGCTTCCAGACTCCTCCCCTCCTATGGCCCCTAAACCAAGGAGTGCGACAACGGTGGGGCGGTGTGTCGACCATCATCACCATACTCACAGTCTTGCGGACACACAAGGTTCTCGAAGACATCGACCCGAGAATCCTTTGGGTCCGGGTCCAAGCGCCTCACGGTCAGCCGCTGAGCGACCCGAGGCTAGGAAGCCAATGACCTTCGGAAGATCATTAACCATCGGACACCTGAGGACGACCTCCGGAAACAACTCGACCGTTCGAGGAGCGGAGCTGCCTCCTTCGTCCAGGTCCCGACCCATAGCCTACAAGGTCAGGAACAACGGCGCAGTCGCTCACCCAGAGTTCGATGACCTCCAACAGTCCAATTCAAAGAGGTCGCAGTCACAAGGATTAAGATCCAAGAGTTCAGGAATGAGGTCCTCCTAGCCATCTGAGGTGCCCCCAAGACCGAACAACCAGTCAACGACCCCATCTAGGAAGAGAAAAACCTAGGCAGCGGATCATACGACTTGACTCCACCAATGAGGAGGGATGACGTTGTCCTTAGGCAACTCCAGGAGATGGAGAATCGCCATGCCTGGATCGGTGAGGGTGGAGGCCAATCCAGTCGTAGGTACCATACTGCCGGACCCCCATTCTCCGCTCGAATCCTTGATGCCTCGATCCCGAGGAATTTCCGACCACCTCAGTTCGAGACATAGGATGGAGAGAGTGATCCAGCTGATCACATAGAGGAGTTCAAAACCCTCATGATGATTCACAATGCCTCGGATCCTCTCCTCTATCGAGCGTTCCCCACCACTTTGCGTGGCCCGACAAGGAAATGGTTCTCAAAGCTCGCCCCCAACTCGATCTTCTCTTTGGAACAACTCGAGGTAAACTTTCTCACTCACTTTGTGACTAGTCACAAGGTCGAGAAAACGAGCGCGTCACTTCTGGACCTCAGACAGAAGGAAGGGGAGTCCCTGCGGGACTTTGTGCGGAGGTTCACCACAGAAGCCAAGGCATTCTTTTCTCTCGATGCTGGCATCGCATCCGTGTCTTTCCGACATAACGTTCTCCATGGCCGGCTAAAGGCCTCCCTGGAGAAGAAGCCTCCGATCGATTTTCCTGACCTCCTTCACAGGGTCGAAAAGTACATTCGAGCCAAAGAAGCTTTGCACCTTGAAGGCCTGAAAGAAGCCCCCGCTAAGGGAAAGAGGAAGGTAGATGGTCCGGAGCCCATGAAGAAGTCTCAAAAAGATTCCCTTGGTAAAAAATGACCGCCTCCGATCCCGGCTTCGAAAAGTTCACCCCGCTGACTTTTAGCGTGTCGACCATCATTATAAAGATTGAGGACAAGAGGATCGTCCGCCATCCTCCTTGACCCAACAACAATAAGAAAACGGACCATAGATTTTACTGTCGGTTCCACCGGGACCACAGGCACAAGACCGATACATGTCGCGCTCTCAAAGACGAGATAGAGCCCCTCATCCAAATAGGTTACCTTAGGGAATTCACTCGAACCAATCAACGAGACCAGCGGACTTTGCTCCCTCCTCGAGCGACCGGTTGGCATCTCAAGGCGGAACCCGATCCAGATGAGGCGGGAGGGCCAACCATCCTTCATTTGGTTCACGGTGGCCCCATGGGGGGAGAGTCGAATACTTCCCGCAAGGCCTTCATGAGGGAGGTTAACTCGGTCCATGACCACCCACCCCCTAAGGACCCAAGCCTGGCAATCTCATTCTCCAAAGACGACCTGGAAGGTGTCCGACTACCTCAATGTGACTCCCTAGTGATCAGCCTTGGCATGGTGAACCACGAGATTCGATGTATCCTCGTTGACAATGGAAGCTCGGTGAACATCCTATTCCTTGCCGCATTCGAATTGTTCACACTCTCTCGAGAAAGACTCAAGCCGGCGGGGTACGCATTGCACGGGTTTTCAGGCATTCTTGTACAGATTGATGGGATAATCACGCTCGACGTCACAGCCGGAACAGTCCCGAACATCCAAACAGAAGCCATGGATTTCATGGTAGTCAATGTCAAAACTACCTACAATGTGATCCTGAGCAGGCCCAGCCTCTGTTCCCTTCAAGCGATACCCTCCGTGTACCACCAAATAATGTATTTCCCCACCGACCACGGAGTCGGCGTGGTCTGAGTTAATCAAGAATTTGTCAGGTCCTGCTACATGGTCGCGGTGGAAGGCAGAGTTTTTCCGCTCGAAGCGGTCGAACTCTTGTCTGACAAGAACCCATTGGGCTCCGAGCCCATCAACCAATTGGAAGAAATCCCTTTCACCGAGGAGGACAGATCTAAGTGGTTCCGAGTGAGCCAATCCCTCTCCCTAGACCTACAACTAGCCATCACTGACTGCTTCAGGCGGAATGTTGATCTCTTCACCTGGACGCCCTCGAATATGCCAGGAATCTCAGAGGACCTCATCATGCACCGACTGAGCGTCGACCCGGATGCAAAGCTCGTCCATCAGAAGCACCGCAAATTTGCCCCCGAAAGGCAGCTGTCAACCAAAGAAGAAGTGAACAAGCTCCTCTCGACTCGTTTTATCTAGGAAATCAGCTATCCTGAATGGCTGGTCAACGTAGTAAAGGTGAATAAACCAAGCAGGAAGTGGAAAAACTGCATAGGCTTTACAGACCTCAACAAGGCCTGCCCCAAAGACCCGTTCCTTCTTTCGAGCATCGACGCCCTGATTGATGCGACTTCTGGACACGAAGTGCTGAGCTTCATGGGCACCTTTTCTGGCTATAACCAAATCAGAATGTTCCCCCCTGACTTTTCCAAAATCGCCTTCGTGACTAACCAGGGCCTATACTGTTACCGGGTTATGCCCTTCGGGCTAAAGAACGTCGGTGCTGCCTACCAGAGGCTCGTCAATCAGGTGTTTAAGGAATAAATAGGTCGGAACATGGAGATCTATGTCGACGACATGCTCGTCAAAAGCTACCGAGGCCAAGACCACATCACCGATCTAGAGGAAGCCTTCGCAGTCCTAAGGTCCCACAACATGAGACTTAACCCCTCCAAATGCGCCTTCGGCATCACTTCGGAGAAATTTCTTGGATTTGTGGTCAGCCAGCGGGGAATTGAGGCGAACCCCGAGAAGATTCAGGCCATATTGGACATGGCCCCTCCAAGAAATATCAATGAGGTCCAGAGGCTCACGGGTCGGCTGGCGGCCATCAGCCTTTTTCTTTCAAAATCCGATTAAATGTCGCTCCCGTTCTTTAAAGCCCCCCGGATGGCTAAAGGTTTCGAATGGGGAGAACCCCAATAGCAGGCCTTCAACCAGCTAAAGACCTACCTGGCCAACCCCCCGCTCCTCAGCAAACCAGAACCGGATGAGCCCCTCTACCTCTATCTGGCCACATCTGAACATGCGCTCAGCACAGTACTTGTCAGCGAGGAAGACAGGGTCTAGAAACCTATGTATTACGTCAACAAAGTCTTGCACGAGACGGAGCTCCGATATGCCCGAATAGAAAAAGTCGCTTAGTCATTGGTAATGGCCGCTTGGAAACTCCGACCATATTTTCAAGCTCACTCCATTCATGTCCTAACAGATCAGCCGCTCAAGCTCATCATCAACAAACCAGAAATTTTGGGTGACTAATCAAATGGTCGATTGAGCTGAGCCAACACGACATCAGCTACCAACCCCGGATAGCCATCAAGGGGCAAGCCCTCGCAGAATTCATCACAGTGTACTATTTTTGAAGTAGCCGAGATCCCAGAGCAGGATCCCAGTTGGGAGATTTATGTAGATGGATCGTCCTGCGAGGGCGGAAGCGGAGCGGGCATCATACTTCGTGGACCCGATGTTTTCGTCCTCCAATATTCCTTACGCCTCAATTTTCAGGCCTCTAATAACGAGGCAGAATACGAAGCAATGATCGCCGACCTCACACTAGCCCGCAATGCGGGAGCAAGATGAGTAAGGGCCTTCAGCAACTCTCAGCTCATGGTTAACCAAATTTGGAGGATTACGAGGCCCGTGATGCACGCATGGCCCAGTACTTGGCACGCCTCAAACTCATCCTAGAAGCCTTCGAGCACGCCACCATCGAGCGAATATCCAGGGAACTGAATAGTCAGGCCGACGCCTTGTCCAAGCTCGCCTCATCATCATTCGAGGGCCTCGACCACACAGTCCTCATCGAGGTCCTCTACGAGCCAAGCATCAAGAAGCTCGAGGTCATCTGCCTCAATACGGGCATGCAGCCGCATAATTAGATGAATCACATCCACAAGTTCTTGGCAGAAGACCAACTACCTGAAGACTCCATCGAGGCTTGAAAGATAAGCGTTCGGTCGCAGAGGTTCACCTTGATTTGAAATATCCTCTTCAAACGTTCATACACCAGGGTGGACGGTAGACCTTACATCCGATGTCTGTGTCCCGATGAAGCGAGGTATGCACTGCAAGAGTTACACGAGGGAATTGGAGGGTACCATATGGGCAACAGACCGCTAGCAAGGAAGGTGCCCAACCATGGATACTGCTGCCCGACCATACTGCAAGACCCCCGTGATCTCGTTAAGCGATGCGGCCCCTGCCAGGGATTCTCCTCGATCAGACACTTGCCCCAAGACGAACTCAGGTCGCTGACCAGTCCAGCTCCCTTTGCCATGTAGGGGATGGACCAGGTCTGCCCATTTTCGAAGGCCACAGGCCAAAAGCGTTTCCTCATCGTGGCCATCGACTAATTCATCAAATGGGTCGAGGCCGAACCCCTGGCCACAATCACCGAGCATCACTCCCAACTATTCTTCTGGAAGCACATTATCTGTCAGTTCGGTATCCCGCGCATGCTTATCACTGATAATGGGACTCAATTTGCAGGCAAAAAAATTCGAAAGTTATGCGATAACCTCGGAATCCAGAAGTGGTTCTCATCATCCCCAATCTAGCGGCCAAGCTAAAAATGCCAACCGCCAAATTCTTGAAGGCCTCAAAAAATGACTAGACCAATCTCCAAAAGGATTGTGGGTTGACGAGTTGTCCAGCGTCCTATGTACCGAACAACCAAAAGAATTCCTATAGGTTAGTCCCCCTTCAATCTGACATACAGGACAGAGGCTGTCATCCTACTAGAGATCGGGCTCCCTTCGCCTAGGATCATGGGCTTCAACGAGGAATCCAACTTGAGCGACCTCAGGGCCAACTTGGACCTGGGCAATAAAATTCGTAAGAGATCCTCCATCCGACGAGCCATATACCAACAGCGAGTTCAGAAAATCTACAACAAAAAGGTCTGTCCTGTCGACCTTAAGGAAGACGACCTCGTGCTCAGGAAGCTTCCTAAATTCGACCCCAACAAAAAAGGCAAACTCACCCCGAACTGGGAGGGCCTGTATAAGGTCTCCCAAGTGGTACGTCCAGACACGTACCGACTCGAAGACCTGGAGCGCAATGTAGTTGAGCGACCCTGGAATGCGGAGCATCTTATCAAATTCCGTGAGGAGAGACGTCCGCCATAATTATAATAGGCACTATGCCTCTTTTATGTTGTGCCCCAATGTAAACTTTTACAAAAGTATTGAATTTCTTTTTCAAAACATGTAAACATTGTCAAAACTCAACATTGAGCAAGCTACTAGCGTCGAGCGAGCTATCACCTTCGCTCAAGACCTCCAGCTCGGCGTCGAATATCCAAGTTTTAGTTTGATTTGCGGCTCTCTCCTCCAGCGAGGACCTCTAAGCTCCTTGCGCCAAGTTGATCCCTCTTCCACTCGCTGGTAGCCAGGGGTAGAGCAACCTTCATTGCCGCTACCCCTAACTGCCAGAGGGTGGTAGGAGAGCCACCAATCACAAGAAGGTTCGGTTAAAATTTTTATTTTTGGCACTCGCCTTCGGCAAGTGCATCAAGTCCCAAACTCCGAGTTGGCCCCCCTTCCACCCTTGGACAGCCAGGGGTAGAACAGCCTTCACCGCCGCTACCCCTAACTTTCAGAGGGTGATAGGAGAATCACCTGTTGTGAGAACTCTGTGAAGTGAGGAACAAGAAATGGTTGGGAAGGGGGGGGGGGGATTATATAGCCCAAGGTAAGACACATTTATGGCCTTGGAAGTCGAAACGTCTATCAGACGCATTTATGGCCTTGGAAGTCGAAACGTCTATTAAGCATATTTATGACTTTGGAAGACGAAATGTCTCCCATTACAAGTCATTCATAATCAGCCGATGCTCGACATGCATCTCTAGCGAGTGCCTGACTTTCTCGCAAAGCACACAGGGCTCGATGCTCGACCTGATCCTCGAGCTGACCACCTGATCCCTCGGTCTCACATGGGTTTCACGAGATTTCTTAATCTCTCGAGTCATTGCCCCTTAGCTTGGACTTTGAAAATATAGGATAGATTTCTCAATCTCATGTCCTCACCCCTTGGCTCGAACTTCGAAAACCTATATTGGACTCTGACCACCTACGAGGGAATTCCCATTCTCTCAAGTCCTCACCCCTCGGCTCGGATTTCGGACGCATGCACATGGAAAAAGACCTCATAAAAGGCCAACACGATCATGTTTTCTTATTATTATTTTAACTAGCAGAAGTGTATCAATACAATCGTCAAGAGACTTTGTTACATAACTCGCAATCGAAATAAAGCTCCTACTCTGGGTCCGCAGGGTTGGTACGGGCGAGTTCAAGACCACTTGGGGATTTGGGGATTGAAGGTTGATAGGGAGAGGAAGATGAGGTGAAGTTGATACATTAATTAGGAAGAGATTTTACAGAGTGGGAGGAGCTAGATTAGGGTAATAGGGTTTTCAAGGATTTTGGGTTTCGGAGTTGGGGAAATTTTTTTGGGAGAAGAAATGAAATTGAGACAGGGGGATAGAGGGTTTTAAGATAACTGGACCCCAACGATTAGCAGTTGTGAGCTGCGGCCTAAGATTATCGAAGTGTTACAAGAGGATGAAGTGGTCGTGACTGGATCAAGTTTTCTTTTATACTCATTGTAGAACTCATCAGCAACCTCCTTGATAGAGTTCACCTTTATTGCAGCCAATTCTTTGTTATCATCATATTGTCTTAAAAAAGCAAACTCCACAAATCTCATCTTATCCCTAAGATCTAGCATCACGGCAAGAAAAAGATAGTAGTTGACCTTTTCCAAAGTTCCCCAATATTTGTTATATTTGTCTCTCATTTTAAAAGCCATTGAAGCTAAATTCACATCAACACTGCTTTTCCACTGTTTCAAAAGGCAATCAACTTCATCTAATTCAGGCAAAAAATTATTAGCAGTCACATACAAAGACCCTGATACTTTCAATGTGAGATTATAAAAGTGTTCTAAAAATTGAACAAGTTGCCTGACATTATTCCAATCATCATCATCGGGAATCCCTTCTTCCAAGTTACTCCTAAAAAAAGGATCCATATGATTAAATCTTTCAAAAGCTCTTTCAAATTTTTCCGCCGTATTCAACATAAGATATGTTGAATTTCACCTAGTGGCAACATCAAGGCACAACATGCGCTTACTCTCAATCTTTTCAATCTTAATGCATTCTTTAAATTTTCTGATACGAGAAGGAGATTGTCTAATATATTTCACTACCGAACAAACTCGACAAACTGATTTTCCCATCTCCTTTACCCCATCTTGCATTATAAGATTTATTATATGTGCAACACACCTCATATGAAGATACTTGCAATTAAGAACACTATGCCCCCAATTGTTAATTTCTTCTTCAAGTGATTAACCATAACATCATTTGCGCTTGCATTATCAACTGTTATTGAATATACTTTATCAATACCCTAATCCAGCAAGCATCTTTCAACTTCAATGCCTAACCCCTCACCCTTATGAGTAGAAATTGGACAAAAATTTAGAATCTTTTTGTGCTTTTTCCAATTATTGTCAATGAAGTGGGCAGTGATACACATATAATTTATTCTCTGCAAAGAGGTCCAAGTATCGGTGGTGATGGATACTTTTTGACATGTTTCTTTCAAGAATTTTTTCAATAACCCCTTCTCATTAACATACAACTCATAAATGTCTCTTGTGATTGTCGAACGTGAAGGAATATGAAACATAGGACAACAAATAGACATGAATTTACGAAACCCATGATGCTCAACATGACTGAATGGTAGCTCATCCACTATGACCATATATGCAAGACTCTTCCTAGCTTCATCTTGGTTAAATATCCAATTAGTTAATACACCCTCCCTCTTCTCACCTCTTTGAACCGGTTGTAAACTCAATAGATTTTGTGAAGTCTCTTTATTGTGTGGATTATCACGACAACTACCCATGTGATTTTTCAAAGCTGTTGTCCCATTTTTTTAGTATTGGCATTAAACTGTTTTGCACAATAATTGCACTTTGCTTTCACATTTCCATCTAAGTCATTGATCTTAGTAAAATGAAGCCAAACTTCGGATCTAGATTTAATTGCTTTTCTAGAACTTTGTGAGGGTTGGGGTTGCATACTTGCTTCTACATGGCTTAAATTATCAACGGTAATAGAATTTGAATCCTCACGACCCTTACTATCTTGTCTATCCATATCAAAATCCATACTAATAGTAAAAAAGTTCACAGGTGACAGTGCAGCAACTAGCAATTCTTCGAATCAAATCTACCAATTTAAACCAAACAAAAGTATAAACCAAAACTTATTAATTTCTCATTACAAATTTAAAATTTTAACACTTAGAAATATCAAGATTAATTTATACCTTAACACTTAGCAGCTTAGTTTGAGAGGCACTGCGAATCGCGAGGCACTGCCGCTGTGAATCGCGATAGAGAATCAGGGGAATAGAGGATGCCGGTCAGGGGAACGGCACCAGAAGAGGCCAGTATGGATGGAGATTGAGAGTCGAGAGTGGAGGGTGCGACTGTGCGAGGAGTCAGACCAGGGTCCAGGAGGGATGGAGATCGGGAGTCGAGAGCCGACGATGGAGATCGACTGATCGAGAGTCGAGACCGTCTAGGGTTAAAGGAATTGAGAATTGAGAGAGATGAGAGGAATGGATCTGTGAAATTGAGAGAGTGATTTGGAGATGAGCCTTGAGAGTTAGAGGCCGAATTAATAGAGTGAGAAGGAGAAGTGGAGAAGGAGAACTTGGAGAAGTCATCATTAATAGATAGGATTGAGAAGTGAGAACGTCGTCAGTAGAGATTCTAGAGAAGACTGAAGGGTGAAGACTGAGAAGAAGATGACAAGTCACGACCATAAGAAAGGCTGACTGATTCGGCTGAAGGGGGCCAAGGGGTAGATAGAATTAATTTTGAGAAGAAAAAAAGTTCGGTTTTTTTTTTTCGATTCGGTTTTTTTAGAACCCAACCAAAAACCGACCCGAACTCTCTAACAAAACTACGGTTTGGATCTAAACCGAACCGAAAAACCGAACGAAATTGATAAATTTCGGTTCGGTTCGGTTCGATAATCGGTTTTAACCAAAGTATGAACAGCCCTACAGTCATTTTCATACCTTTTGTTGCCACATGCATTTGAAAATATTCGGTACGGTACGGTAAAATACCGACTGAACCATATTCATACCGAAACTGAACCGGATTTTAGAACTCGGTACGGTTGTACCGTACCATACTTTTGATAACCGAATTTTTCGGTACCGATTCGATTCGTTCGGTTGGAAAACCGGTCGGTTTTCTCATTTCGGTATGATCGGCCACCTCTACAAAAAAATCATTGATATTTTCTTGAGTTGACCCACTTTTTAAAACTATTTTCGAAGATGACCTATTTTTCAAACTAATTTTTATGGTGGACCAGTCCTCATAAACGGCATATTCGATTGTGAGATTGCAGTTCGCAACTGTGCCATATTCACAAATGAGTTTTGGACTAAAGCAACTTCGAAATTTGGACAAAAATTTCTAAGTAAAAATATATTAAACAAATACCACAGTTCGCAACTATGGCCTAAATATAACAAAGGCCACAATTGGAAACAATGACCTCTATTATAATATTTATTAAAAAATTAACAGAGGCTACAATTCGGTATATTTGGCTACAGTTCGGAACTGCAACCTATATTTAACACATTTTAACTTAGATAATTTTGTCTAAGTTTCGAAATCTTTGTAACTCAAGTATGAAATGAACAGAAATACAGTCTCCCAAAAATACATTTATAAATAGACAGCAGTTGGAAACTTCGGCTTACAAAGAAATACGCTGCAGTTTCCAACTGCTGCCAGTGAGAACTGGTCCAACATATCAATCAGTTTAGAAAGTGTATCATATTCGGATTTAGTTTCGAAAAGTGGTTCAGTTCAAAAAAAAATCCCCATCACTTCTACTCCAAACCTCCCCAAAAAATGGCAGCCCTCCTCGCCCGACGCACCGTCACCTCCCTCCTCAAACCCACCCTCCTCCGCTCCGCCGCCGCCGCCGCCGCCCTCCTCAACCGAGGCGGACCTCCCTCCCCCTCCCCCTCCCAGACCCGCGCCAAAACCACCACTTCCGGTTCGGGTTACTCTCCCTTAAACGACCCGGCGCCCAACTGGAGCAACCGCCCTCCGAAGGAAACGATCCTTCTGGACGGTTGCGATTACGAGCACTGGCTGATCGTCATGGAGTTCGCCACCGACCCCAAACCCTCGGACGATGAGATGATCGCGGCGTACGTTAAGACGCTCGCGTCGGTTCTTGGAAGGTAATTGGTTAATTTTAATAGTTGGGTTATGTCGTTCCAAGTTAAACATCGTGCATGCACATCAAGTGTTTGAGAGAATGAATCAAGATCCATTTGCACGTGCGATGGGCGTATTTTCTTGGAATGAATCCTAGCTTCGTTTCTTGGAATGCAATTAGATTAATGTTGGTTTGTTTGGTTTGGATTGTTTAATTAATTAGTTGCGATCATGCACGTAAGGGGTTTGAAAATTGACTATGGTGTTTTGGGTTGTGAATAGTAGATTCGTTTGCACATGTGATGGACGTTTTTTTTTAATATCAATAAACGGTGGGTTGAAAGCCCCGCGTTTCATTAAAAAGATTTTAACAAAACATACAATCAAAAGTAGGCTTATGAAGTTTAGGAAATCCAACAGGCTGGGTCCTAAAACTCATACACCCCAACCAACAAACAAAAAAACAACAAAACATAATCCTACTGGTCGGCCGACCTCGCCACAATAGGTTTCTCGTGCCAATTTGAACTCATTCTCTCTCATTTCCTCACTTGTATTCCGTTTTCTCTCGCCGTCCCCTGCAACCGCCTTGCCGTCGCCCCCAGCAGCGTCCTATGCGTCAACCTCAAACACCATACGAGAGATACCGCAGGTACCCACCAATCTGACATACCCATGTTCAGATTGTAACCTTGTTCTCATCTCCTAACTTGACCGCCGTTGATTATCACCGCCACCTCGCAACGGAGGTTTTCGTCGCTCCCGACGGCTCCACAAACACCTTCAAGCCCTCTGACATGAGAGAGCCCCTAGGCACCCCCCTTTGATCTGAATAGATCAAAGTTGAGCTCAAACCATAAACTTGCTCGTCTATCGTCGTTCTGCATCAACTAGGATACATTTTTATGCTAATTGTAAGTTGGTTGTGTTTGGATATTAAGGGAATAGACTTATCTGGATATCAGGGAAGTCCACACACCTCTAACTCCCCCACGATCTTCATTGTTGGCCACCCCGCCGACCAAATCCCCTCGTCACTGCATTTGACCATTATGGCCGACCACAGCTGACCATCCCCGACATAGTCCGCCCCCTTGCTAACTTCGACAAGCTCCTCGACACCAACCCAAAAGCAAAAGTCAACCGCCGCACCCCGACGTCACATGACTCCACATCCCGTCGACATCACATTTCTCGGCCTGTTGACCCCACTAATGAGCCATCATACTGAACCCCCCCTAAGGCCTCCGACAGAGCCTGTCACCCCCATCGCCTAGACAAGCGACTGCCTTCAATCCCGATGACCCTAGCCTTGCCGACCTCGACGAACCTCATCTTGTCGACCAAATCCCTCGTCGACTCAACCTTTGGGTCGACAACGCGACGACCAAACCCCCGTCGACAACATTGAGACCCCCCGTTGACAAGCCTGAGCCAGACCACCAACAACCAAATAGAAACCCCCCTATCGACGAGTCAGATCCAGACCACCGTCGACCAAATCCCTCGTGTTGGACGTATTTTGGTTTAGCAATCTGCCGAATAGGTAGGTTGGCAGCCTTACGATCATTAATCTCGGAAAAAAAGTGTACTTCTTTCGTGTGAACTGCATCAAAAGTATATGTGCCTTCTGACCAACAATGTGAAAGGCTACTCAACGTTCTTTCTCAATCTTATTGTTGAATGGTCGTCTTCTAGTAAGGTTTTGTTTGTGTTTTATGGATAAACTAATTTTCTTAACCGCATCAGGGTGTATTGTGTTTTCAGGTAAATCCCAATCTTTGAAAGTGTACAGAGAAATATACTACTTATCACATTAACATAATTTAATTTCCTTCATGCCTGTCTTGAGTTGGAGTTAGCATACTTGTAGGTTTCTGTTATGTGGAGATGGAGGTGTGCAAGCTATAGGTATAGGGATGCAATTGGATCAGATATGGATCGGATATGGGCAATACCATATTCGTATCCACATTCCAATGACGAATACGGATACAAATACGAATACAAATATTTGTATCCACATTCCAAAGACGAATACAGATATGAATATGAATACGAATGCAAATATGGGTTGGAAAAAAAACCGTCATATTCATATTTGACAAATTCAGAACGAAGCAGTGGGAGGGAAATCAAAACCAAATGAGGTATAATATTGACGGTGACAGTAGGCTCAATTGTCTTGTCTTCAAGCTTCACTAAAGAGTTAGTTGACTTGGTTAGTTGTTGTGCATGGGATCTTCATTGATGGATTGAGAATTGTAAGTGGATTGAAATTGTATAAGTTGGGAACATTTTTGGTGTTGATATATAAATGTCACCAATGTTATTTTGTTTTGGATGTTCATTTAAAAAATACATAGCATAATAAAGAAGAATGCTATGTTTTCATTATTACCATGGAAGAAAATCATTTTCGTACTTAATGATTTATGATTGCATGCATAACATGGTTTGAAAAAACTTGAAAAGGCTACACTAAAGTGTAGCTTAAGCGTTAAACAGCAAGACAACACTTAATTTATGGAAAACAGTTAGATACTTATTTTACATAAAACTATTTAATAAAATGCTTAAAAACGCTAAAAAGTGTGCATGGGCGGATCAGAAGATTCTTTAGCGTTATTTTTTGTTTTAAATAAAGTCCTTATTGGGTTAATTTTTACCCGCTTCCCGATCTATACTATACGGATACTTAAGTAAACCTACTCCAAATGTCGTAATCCTCTTAAGCAAAAGCGGTGGGCCACCATTTGTTTTCCTCTTATTGCTTTTCAAAACCTTGACTTGCAGCTCTGATTTAGCAGGCCTGCTAGTCTGCTACTACAACAACAACAACAACAACAATAATAACAAAGCCTTTTTTCCAACTAGTTGGGGTTGGCTACATGAATCCTGGTTTTTCATTCTGCTCGGTTTAGTGCAATATCTTCTGTGAGGTCACAAGCTGTCATATCTTTTTTCACCGTTTTCATCTAAGTTAGTTTAGGTCTTTCTCTACCCCTAACTCTACCCTCAATACTTATCAAATCACTCTTTCTAACGGGGGCACTACTAGGTCTACGTGTGACATGTCCAAACCACCTGAGGCGATTATCTCTTAACTTATCTTGAATTGGAGCTACCTTTAGCATGTCTCATATATACTCGTTTCTAATTCTATCCTTCCTTGTTTTACCACACATCCATCTTAGCATCCTCATCTCCGCTACACTCATTTTTTAGACATGTTATTTTTTTGTTGTCCAAGACTCTGCTCCATACATCATTGCTGGTCTAACAGCCGTCCTATAAAATTTTTCCTTCAACTTCAAAGGTATACGTTTATCACACAAAACACCACTAGCACTTCTCCACTTAAGCCACCCTGCTTGGATCCTATGTGTAACATCTTCACAAATCTCCACATCTCTTTGTATAATCGAGCCTAAATATCGGAAACGGTCTTTCTTAGGTATCTCTTGGCTATCAAGCTTCACTACTTCCTCAGTTGTGTTCTGAATATCACTAAAATTACACTCCATATACTCTGTTTTAGTTCTGCTTATTTTAAAGCCTCTAGCTTCCAAAGTTTCTCTCTACAATTCTAATTTAGTATTGACTCCTGCTCTAGTCTCATTAACTAAGATGATGTCATCGGCAAAAAGCATACACGAAGGCACCTCATCTTGTATTCCTCGCGTCAATTCATCCATAACCAAAGTAAAGAGGTAGGGGCTTAAAGCCGAACCTTGGTGTAAATCTACTGTAATAGGAAAATCACTGGTCTCTCCCGTGGTTGTTCTAATTGTGGTTGTTGCCCCTTCATACATATCCTTAATTACCTCAGTATACCGAATAGTTACTCTTTTATTATTTAACACCTACCATACTATGTCTGTAGGGACTTTATCATATGCTTTTTTTAGATCTATAAAAAACATATGTAGATCTTTCTTATTCTCCCTATATTTTTTTAGAAGTCTCCTCAGTACATAAATTGCTTTCATTGTTGACCTCCCCGACATGAACCCAAACTGATTCTCAGACACTGTAGTTTTTAGTTTCAGTCTATGTTCGATCACTCTATCCCAAATTTTCATCGTATGACTCATTAATTTAATTCCTTGGTAGTTTGAGCAACTTTGTATATCTCTTTTATCTTTATATATAGTGATGAGGACAACTATTCTATTTAGTTTAGTATTTTATTTCAGTACCATATTTGTTTTTGACAATTATAGCCATATGTAAACTTTCTTTTTGCATTAGAATATTTTTGAGATTTTTCGAATCTTTTGAGATTTATATCAGGATTTGTTTTAAGCCTATTTATAGTCCCTGAGATTAATGAGAAAGATATGTCATTATTGATTAAAAAATTATTGTGTTGAGTTTTGCTCTTCCTGTCTCTTTTTATGTGATACAATTGAGATCCAATTATTAGAGTTTGTGATAAATCCTAATACAATTTTAGGGTTAGTGATTAACTCTAAAATTTACCCCCAAATTAAAAATTCTCTAAATAAAAACAACCCAAACCCTAATTCCCCTTCCATCTCCCACCTCTCATCTCTTCCCTCAATCCCGACCCATTACTTCTCGCCGGCGACTCCCTCGTCGCGCCGCCCTGTGCATCCGCTGCCGCGACCCCCGTCGCTGCCGCCCTGCCTTCATCCCGACGCCAGAGCTCCCTACCTTTCTCCTTCCGTCGATAGCAGCAACCACAGCGACGGCAGCCACCCTTCCACCTCCGACTACCGCGCCGCCCTCGCACCACCCGTCGCAACCTCCTGTCGTCGTCGCCCTGCCACCCATGCCAATCCTGCAGCAACAGACCTCATCTCTTTGTGCAATCGCGACACTTCGAACATGGTAAATTCTTTCCAATACTCATTTATTTGTGATACCATCTATCATCTCTATTATATTATTCAATTTAACTGTCGACCACAAATATTGAGATTGAGTGTTCCACTTGCTTGATTAGAGTATGAATTAGTATTGAATCTTTTACTTGCTAAGAATGCTTAGGAATTTCATTATTGATTGTAGAGTTGAATTATTAATTGGGATTGTTAATCGTGATTCAGTTCATAAAAATCCATCAAACCAATTAACTATTTAAAATTTCTAACTTTAATCCGTATAACGTGTTGGTAAAATTAACCCGTTAAGATTCTTGGAAATTCTCTATTTAGGATTACGTTTTACATCATATAGGGTACTAAAATACCTATTTCTCCATTCATTGGGCATCTTCTTAGTCAAAATTTTATTAAATAATTTTTTTAGCCAACTCACTCCTACATCCCCAAGACATTTCAAACTTCAATGGGTATATCAACCGGCCCTAAAGCTTTTCCTATTTTCATCATTCCTAAAGCATTTTGAACCTCCGATAACCTAATTCTACGGAAAAATATATGCTCTCGACTCTCCCTCGAGTCCTCTAAAATTAAGTTGCCCACAACCTTTTCATTTGATAACTTGTCAAAGTAATTTCGCAATCTTTCCTTAATTTTATCATCCTTTTCTAGAACTCTTGAATCTTCGTCTTTAATATACCTAATTGTATTCAGGTCTTTTGTTTTTCTATCCATTTGTTTAGCAAGCTTATAATTATTATTTTCTCCTTCTTTTGTTTCTAATTTTGTATATAAATCATCATAAGCTTTTTCTTTTGCATCTCTTACCGCTTTTTAAACTTCTTTTTTAACGGTCTTATATCTCTCTAAATCTTCATTTTTACTCTTTTGCCACATTTTGAAGGTTGATCTTTTTTCTTTCACAATATTTTGGAGTTCTTCTTGTCACCACCATGTTTCTTTATTTACAACCATCTACCTTTAGACTCTCCAAGTACCTCCTTTGAATTTTTCTTATGTATGTAGTCATTTTAGTCCACATCACATTTGTCTCCCCTTTTCAATTCCATGATGCTCCTTTAAACACTTTATCTTTAATAACTTTTAGTTTACCTCCCTTCAAGTTCCACCACCTAATTTTTGGGTTCCTAGTCTCCTTCCTTGCACATATATGTTTCTCAATCTTCACATCCAATATCATTAATCTATGTTGTGAGGTTAAACACTCTCCCGGTATAACTTTACAATCTTTACATGTCAAGCGATCTACCTTTCTAGTGATGAAAAAATCAGTCTGACTCCTATTTTCCCTACTTTTAAAGGTTATTAAATGTTCATCCCTCGTCCTAAAATAAGTATTTGCTAGTATAAGATCATACGGAGCCGCAAAATCTAATAGAGCCTCTCCACTATCGTTCTTATTTCCAAATCCATGACCTCTATGCACCATCTCATATCCCATGTTATCTTCTCCTACATGTCCATTGAAATCTCCTTCTATAAATAGTTTCTCACCTAAGGGTACTCTTTGAATTATCTCATCTATATCTTTTCAAAATTTATTTTTAGCTTGTGCATCTAATCCTACTTGGGGTGCATAAGCACTAATGATATTATGTTTCTCCCTAATACAAGCTTAATTTGTATTATTCTCTCTCTTTTTCTATTAACACCTACTACATCTCTTTCGAATTTCTTATCTACTAAAATTCCTACTCCATTTCTATTTCTAATTTTACCGGTGTTACCGCTAATTTCGGTGTGGGGGTAAACAGATAAGATTTGTGAGTTCGAGAAAACCTGAACAGCTGATCCTAGCCTTCTTGCTCCTGCCGCAACCTGCAAGGAAGTGCAAGACACCGGGGTTGATTCCGGCGACGCACCCTCCGACGCTCTTGTCAGTAACCAGTGGTGATTAAAGGAAGAGCTTAAGGTGGTGAAAAAGTGATTAACCTGGTCACAGTGGCAGAGGGGAGGTATTTATAGTCGCCAGGGGAGTGATTAGAGGCCTGGTTCCTAGTGTAACTGCCAGGAGAAAAATCCTCACAGTCTGTTTAGGAAACTAACCCCTTGATTCCCGGTGAGAGCAAATCAGGCCCGTTGACTTGGTCAAATCAGTGGCCCTGATTTGTCTCTTGTTGGTCTGGGGCTCGCTCGGGTCGGGACCCGTGCCCAATCGGTGTGGATCCGTTCGTGGGTTATTAGGTCTCGTGCGAAGGAGACCCAGTACCCGCTTTGGATCCACCTTGTATGTGAAATTACCATTTTACCCTCGAGCTTCGAGATTCGCGCCCAATTTGGATGGTTCCGATTTAACCCCATTTTTAGCCATATCACGAGCCCCCCACTCCCAAAGACTGAGCGTGATCAGCCTTTGAGGAGTAGTTTAACTGTTTTAGTGGCTGGTGGAGTTGTATCGGAGCCCAAGTGGAGGATTTTGAATCTTGAAGGGGGTAGTGAGGTAATTTTTGATGCTATGTGCTGTTCTTTAGCCATATCGAGTATTTGACGGCTTTTATTTATTTTTTTCGGACTATTTATTTAATTTTGCGATGTGTTTACTAATCGTTCGGGGGCCTTAACATTAATTTCTAGGCAATAATTGTTCGTTCGGGGGCTTAAAAATATACCCCCGAATTTTTAAGTATTTTCCAGAATTTTTAGTTAATTTCCCCGAATTTTTAGCAATTTTTTCGCAATTTTTAAATAAATAAAACGATTTAAATAAATAATAAATGATTTTAAATACCGATTTATGACGTGGCTCGATCCGGGCCGTTGATCATAGACGGGCGCGAGTTTTTGAGAGATCCAGTGGTTGTAGTAGCTCGGTGTCTTTTTTCTCCGTTTGCGAGCTCGGAAAGGCACTTGTTTGGCCGCCGACCGAAGGGATAGGGGCTCGGCTGGCCGAGCGACGTAGCGCAATCTGGGCCATTGGATGACGACGTGCATCTCAAGACGGGCACATTTCTCAAGAAAACACTATCTTGTCGCCTAATATCCTCGGCGAGATCTGGGCCGTCTGATCGAGATCGTGCGCGAAAGTTGAGGAGAAAGTGAGTTTTCTCCGTTTGCGAGCTCGGAAAGGCACTTGCTCGGTAGCCGACCGAAGACAGGGGGTCTCGGCAAGTCGAGCGACGTGGCGCACTCTGAGCCATTGGATGACGACGCGCATCTCAAGACGGGCACATTTCTCAAGAAAACACTATCTTGTCGCCTAGTGTCCTCGGCGAGATCTGGGCCGTCTGATCGAGATCGTGCGCGAAAGTTGAGGAGAAAGTGAGTTTTCTCCGTTTGCGAGCTCGGAAAGGCACTTGCTCGGTAGCCGACCGAAGACAGGGGGTCTCGGCAAGTCGAGCGACGTGGCGCACTCTGAGCCATTGGATGACGACGCGCATCTCAAGACGGGCACATTTCTCAAGAAAACACTATCTTGTCGCCTAGTGTCCTCGGCGAGATCTGGGCCGTCTGATCGAGATCGTGCGCGAAAGTTAAGGAGAAAGTGAGTTTTCTCCGTTTGCGAGCTCGGAAAGGCACTTGCTCGGTAGCCGACCGAAGACAGGGGGTCTCGGCAAGTCGAGCGACGTGGCGCACTCTGAGCCATTAGATGACGACGCGCATCTCAAGACGGGCACATTTCTCAAGAAAACACTATCTTGTCGCCTAGTGTCCTCGGCGAGATCTGGGCCGTCTGATCGAGATCGTTCGCGAAAGTTGCGGAGAAAGTGAGTTTTCTCCGTTTGCGAGTTCGGAAAGGCACTTGCTCGGCAGCCGACCGAAGACAGGGGGTCTCGGCAAGTCGAGCGACGTGGCGCAATCTGAGCCATTGGATGACGACGCGCATCTCAAGACGGGCACATTTTTCAAGAAAATACTATCTTGTCGCCTAGTGTCCTCGGCGAGATCTGGGCCGTCTGATCGAGATCGTGCGCGAAAGTTGAGGAGAAAGTGAGTTTTCTCCGTTTGCAAGCTCGGAAAGGCACTTGCTCGGCAGCCGACCGAAGACAGGGGGTCTCGGTAAGTCGAGCGACGTGGCGTAATCTGTCTCGAGACGATCCTGTTCCCAAGGGCATTAATGGTGCCCTGGGGTTTGCGCGGCGTTCCACCTTCCCCAGGTCATTAAGGATAATTCCTTCAATTAATGCGTGGCGTTTCAACTTCCGAGGGTCATAATGGCCAGATCTTGGAGGAGAGCTTATAAGTACCCCACTCCCTTTGTCATTTCAATCTCAACAACGTAGAGTTTCAAACCTCGGTGGTATTGGCCTTGGGTAACTTATCTTTCGAGGTCCGAAGGGGTGGTTGCTCTTTTGCCTTTTTCTTCTCCCGTTCCTGACGGCCCTAAAGTGGATGTCAGGAGCGGGGTGGAACGAGGCAGTAGTGGTGACGACCATAGTCCGGACCCGAGGGATGAGTTACTTCGGAAGGACGGGTGGTCGCCCTGTTGCCTTGTTCTTCTCCCGTTCCTCACGGCTCGAATGGGGATGTCAGGAGCGGGGGAGAATAAGGCAGAAGTGGTGACGACCGTAGTCCGGACCCGAGGGGCGAGTCACTTCGGAAGGACGGGTGGTCGTTCTTCCACCATGGTCTTCTCCTGACTCTGACTGCTCCAACGTGGGTGTTAGGGTCGGGGGAGATCATGGTGGAAGAGGTGATGATCCATATCCGAAGCCAAGGGGTGAGCTACATCGGAAGGACGGGTGGTCACCCTTCCACCATGATCATCACCCGATTTTGACCGGCCCGATTTGGGTGTCAAGATCGGGGGTGATCCTGGTAGAAGGGGTGATGACCAGAGTCCGGATTTGTGGGACGAGCCTCGGTTGGACGGGTGGTCGTTCTTCTACCGTGATCTTCTCCCGATTCTGACGGCCCCGGCGTGGGTGTTAGAATCGGAGGATCACGATAGGAGAGGTGATGACCCAAGTCCGGTCCGAGGGGAGGGTTTGCTCCGGGACGACTGGTGGTCGTTCTCCCGCCCAAATCTTCTCCTGACTCTGACGGCTCGGATGGAGGTGTCAGGATCAGGGGAGATTTGGGCCGAAGGTTGACCGCCAAAGTCCGGATCTGAAGGGGACGATCTGTTTCGGTAGGACGGGTGGTCGTTCTTCCACCAAGATCTTCACCCGATTCTGAGGGCTCTAACGTGGGTGTCAGGGTCGGGGAAGATCATGGTAGAAGAGGTGATGACCCTAGTCCAGAACCGAGGAACTGCAGCAGCTTCGGAATGATGGGCCTCTTCCCATCTCTGTCTTCCTTCCGGGCCGACGGCTTCTGATGGTTGTCGGCCCGAAGGAGTTAGAGATGGGGGTGTGCCGATCTGTTTTTGACCGGGCCCCGTGGGTTGGCGGAATACCGACCGAGACATGGGGCTTGGGGGGCACGCCGAAGGCGGTGCCTTAAAACTTTGAATTAAACTTTTTTCTGGTTTCTTAAGACAGAGGTGGGGTATGGAGGAAGTGTAGGCCATCCGAGCGACTTGACGCAATCAGTACCGTTGGATGGCGTCGCGCATCTCGAGACGGGCACATTTCTCGAGAAAACACTATCTTGTCGTCTAGTGTTCTCGGCGAGATCTGGGCCGTCTGATTGAGATTTTACACGAAGTTTGAGGAGAAAGGGAGTTTTCTCCGTTTGCCAGCTCGGATTGGTACTTGCTCGGTAGCCGACCGGTCTCTTTGCTGGCGTGGTCGGATGGCGTATAGTTCGGCTCCCGGTTCCGATATACCGAGCTAGTTGCCTTGGCGAAGAAGGTAGTTGTGTTGGGCCTTCGCGACGTTTCGAGAGCGGCCCAAGAGTCGCACTTTTTCGTTTGGAAGTCCAAGGGACGTTCCTTTTTACTATAAATCTTCACCCCCCCTTAAACCAAGTCTCATTATTTACTTTTACTCCCTCTCTTCAGTTCTTACTTTCATCTTCGAAGTTTTTAGCTCCCTGGTGGTGGTGCTAGCTGTCGCGGCGAGGCGTTCCTTGTCTCCGGTGAACTTTCCGACCGTACCTATCACTTCAAGGCCAGTCCCTCTCCCTTCTCTTTTAGAAAAATGGTTAAGATTACGGATGAGACCCCCGCCTCGGAGCAAGCCGTTGGCCGAGGGGATAAAGGGAAGGAGGTTGTGGAGCCGAGCGATCAGAACGTCGTACGTCCGGATAGAGAGGGCAAAGTGGCCGAGCTGCCTAAGGAGGTCGCGGCGGTGTCCCAGAAGGGTAAAGCCATGGTCACGATCGTGGAAACGCCGAAGACAGCGGGAGCGTTCGGTCGGCAGCCCATTGTTCTGTCGAGCGTGGGAGGTGTACGGGACTACGCCGAGGACACCTTGGAGAGAGTGACCCAAGGCACGGCTAAGTTGGTGGAAGAGAATGAGCCGAGAGAGCTGTCCGAGGTGGATCATACCATCTCGTCCCTTACTGAGGCCGATCTTCACCTGATCCGAGAGGGTTTCCGGATCCCTGCCGACTACGGACTGCTCCTCCCTGGGCCGGGTTTCCGAGCCAACACCAAGTCTTCGTCAGACGTGTGCGTCTTTCCGGTCGACTCCCTTATTGCCGGACTCCGTTTTCCCCTCCACCCGTTCGTTGTTGATGTCCTGACATGGTACGGTCTGAGCCCCGCCCAGCTGATGCCGAACACGTGGAGGCATGTCATGGCATTCGTCCTCCGATGCCAAGAGGTTGGTGCCAAGCCGAGTATGTTCCTCTTTCGGAGCCTCTACCGACCTTGTCAGCCAAGGCGAGACGAACAAAGGTTCTATCTTTCGCCCCGGACGGGCGTGAAGCTGATCGAGAATCCGGACTCGATCAAACATTGGAAGGAGAAGTATTTCATCATCCGAGCCCCTGCGCCGTGGGTGATCCCGACGGTTTGGGCGAAGGATGGTCTGCCCAAGCGGACCAAGAAGGAGACGGTGCTGAGTGACGAGGAGACAGAGGTCCAGAAGAAGCTCCTCGCCCTGCCAGCGCTAAGCTGGAAAGAAATTACCGAGGAGGATCTGTTCCGAGGGGGTCTCAGTCCGATCAACCCTAGTATGCTTCTGGTATTTATACTCTTTGCTTAAAGTTCATGAAAATTTTTCTAAGTTTTTTCATTCGGCTTGTGCAGAGACGATGAAGCTGGACTACAAAGCTTTGATGGCGAAGGGCAGGTCGGAGCAGGAGGTGAAGAAGAAGAGGCCTTCGGCAGGGCCTCAGGACAACCGAGCCTCGAAGAAGCCTTCGGTCGCGAAGGTTGCCGACCAGCCGAAGGTCATGGTCCTCGAGCAGGGGAAGTCATGGTCCTCGACCCTCCTGCTTCGGGTGCGCCGACATCGACCCCGAAGGGGGACGCTCCCGGTTCGTCGAGCGGTGCGTTCGGCGTGAAGGAGGTGTTGTCCCTCCAAGTTCCGTCCCTCGCTGCCGAGGCGGAGAAGATCTTGACCGAGCGTCATAAGCAGATCTTCGTTCCTGACTGGCAGGTGATAAACGTCGACGGCTTCTTGGGCGACGACAACATCTGCATGGAGGCGGTGAGGCACCTGCCGACCCCAAAGGATCGAGCGACCCTGAAGGCCGGGCTAGCAGGGGACGCCGTGATGCAGATTGCTCGGAATACTATGTCGGTAAGTAGGCCGAGCTCTCCCTCATCAAAATTTCTTTCTTAGAATTTTTCTAAGTCCTTGGGTTCGGGTTTTAATGTGCTGTTTTTTTTCAGACCCTCTGCCACTTCAATTTCCTGCTCGAGGAGTTTGCGAGCAAGGAGCAGGAGAATGAACGGGAGAGGGCGGAGCGTGTCAAGGCCACGCAGCTGCTTGATGCCGAGCAGCTCCTCTCGGCGAAGAGGGCTGCTGAAGTGGCGGGGTTGGAGAAGCAGCTGGTCGACGCCATTCAGTTGTCGAAGGATGCGGCGGCCAAGCTTGAGGCGTCGGAGAAGGAGGTTGCCGAGCTGAAAGAGGCGCTGGCCCATGCTCGGTCGGAAGCGGAGAAGGCTCAGAAGAGGGCCGAGAAGATCATGGCCAAACACCAGAAGAAGGTGAAGAAGGTGAAGAAGGCCGTGCAGGAGGAGGCCGCGCAACACATGCTCCAGAACATGGAGGATGCCTACGATTGAGCCTTGCTCCACGTAGCCGCCAAGAACCCGGGCTTCGACACGTCCTCCTACCGTTTTTATGACCCCGTGGAAGGGGAGGAGGAGGTTCCCAAGGGGCTGCTCGACCCTGAGGGAGAGACGGAAGGTGTCGAAGGCCCAGGAGAGACCGAGGCCGAGGGCGAGGAGGAGGACGACTCCGAGGAGGAGAGCGGGAGCGAAGGCGAAGGCGAGGGCGATGGCGAGGGCAAGACCGGGGGGTCGACGGACCCGAACAACAAAAAGGTCGACCCCTGACTCGGTTCTCTTTTAGTCTTTTGTAAGCCTAACTGCGGACTGGCCACCGCTTTTGTAAAACTTTCTCCTCGGTTTTGAATGAAAATATTGTGTTTGGCCAAAATTTATCCAAGTGTTGAGTCTCGGATTTTGTGTTTGATTTGGCGTAGAATTCTCCAAGTGTTGGGTCTCGGATTTATCTCTGCTTTTCAGGTAAGGTTCGGTCCGGTTACGGAGGTTGCACACCTTCGTAAGGAGCTGGCCAAAACGAAGGGTGAGCTCTCGAATAGCCGACAGAGGCGGTTTCTCATGCTCTTGAAGCTGGAGGAGACGAAGGCAGCTGTGCGGAGGTATTGTCGCGAGCTGTGGCAACTGCGGAAGTACCCCCAAGCCCCTTGTCCCGAAGGCGAGGTCGAGCGGCTCCGTAGAGAGCTCACTGCCACCGAGCAGAAGAATGGCGAGCTTTTGGCTGAGGTCCAACACATGGAATTAGCGGAGAAAGAACGCTCGACGGCGGAAGAGAAGCTAACTTCCGAGCTAGAGAAGGCGTCGGCCGAGCGTAAGAGGTTGTTGGCCGAGGTCGACAGGCTCAGAAGGATCACGATAGATAGGGGGATCGAGGTCACCCACTTCCGACGGCTCGCGACCGATGGCGCCAACGTCTCTGGCTCGTTAAGGCCTTCTCGTCTGAAGAAGTTGGCGAAGGACGACGCTCTGAGAGACAGAATCATTGGACTGGAGGAAGAGGTCGCGTTGCTCAAGCCTATGTCGGAGAGGGCTAACGTCCGCAGTACGTCGTGCACTCGCGAAGAGAGCGAGAGAGGGATTTCTTTTTACGAACTCGCGACACGTTTACCTGCGGCTAGGCGGAGCCCTGCCGACGCTCAGAGTAGCGCAGCCGTCTCGTCGAGCGGTGCCTCGGCCAGCGTCACAGTTAGGGTCAGCAGCGAAGGGGGTTCATGCTTCGTTGGTTTAGGATCGAGTTCGGAGGGCAGGCCTCGTCGTCCTCGCGTTTCCTTAAACCGAAGCGTTCCCCTTCCGAAGAGGCCCTGATCATGTCGTTTTATGTTCCTTCTGATTTGTTGTAAAACTTTGTAGTAGAGTCGGTCTTGATGTATGTGATGCTACTATATACGAGTTTGAAAGTTTGATTGGACAATTCTTCAAGTCTTGCGCCTCGGAAGTGTATTGAAACCTTGCCATTCATTTTCTCTTCTTTTCAGCTCGTGGTGTCAGACCAATACACCGATCCCAACGGCTCGGACAGTGATGATGATGCCGAGGTGACCTCAGGGGGAACGAAGTCGCGCTCGTCGAAGTGCCGAGAGCGGCGTCGTAAAGTGGAGCTGGAGTTACGTCGAGCTGAGAGCGAGCGGGCCTACCTTCAGTCCGTCCTCGGCCAACGAGACGCCGAGATCCAACGTTTGGAGAACAGGATCATCGAGGCGACCCCCGAAGGGGAGGACGACGACTCGCAGACAGCTTTTAGTAACGCTCTTCGGGTTCAGTGTATTCGGCATAATCAGTCGAAGATATTAGCCGAGCGGGATGATTTGCTCTCCGAGATCCATCACTTACAGACCGTGGAGGCGAAGCTTCGGAAGGAGGCGGAGGAGCTAACAGCCGAAGTGGAAGGACTGGCGACCGAGGGGACCAGTGAAGACCTTTCTGTTTGAGGACTAAGTGTAATGGGTCGGCACTGTATTTTTTTTTTTTTTTTATACCTTGTAACTGTGGAAAGACAGCTTTGTATTGTGTCCCGATCATTAATAAAATTCCCTTTGTTGCTCTGCGTTCTTATTTTGCTTGTGAGTGTGTGGGCCGTGCCGAGGTCTAGGAGCCGGGCACATGGTGTCGTCGGCGAGTCTCGAAGCGAACGAGCTCTTGACGGGGCGTTATCTTGTCGTTTAGCGATTCCGACAAGATCTGGGCTGTCTGATGTTGGCACGAATCTCGAGGCAGCTCAGTTCCCAAGAAAATGCTATCTTGTCGTTTAGTGTCGGTGGCAAGATCTGAACCGTTGGACGTTGGCACGAATCTCGAGGCGGCTCAGTTCCCAAGAAAACGCTATCTTGTCGTTTAGCGTCGGTGGCAAGATCTGGGCCGTCTGATCGAGATCATGCACGAAAGTTGAGGAGAAAGTGAGTTTTCTCCGTTTGCGAGCTCGGGAAGGCACTTGCTCGGTAGCCGACCGAAGGCGTAGGGCTTCGGGCTTCGGCTGCTAGGCAAGATTGCTCGGATTATGTGGCCGAACGTAACTTCGGTATCCCTCCACTGGCAAAGCTGAGGGGTGGACCACTCCCAGTCTGCTGCGAAGCAAGCTTGGGGGGACTGGGAGCCAAGTGTTGGACTCCGGGACCATCGTTGTAGTTCGACGGTTGTGGGAGCAGTTCCGAACGGCGATCTACCCCTGGCTCGTCCGGAGGCGAGCCGAGGAGGTAAAGTCGAGCCGAGTGTTGGACTCCGAACCATCGGTGTAGTTCAACGATTGTGGGAGCAGTTCCGCACGGCACCCCTGGCTCGTCCGGAGGCGAGCCGAGGAGGTAAAGTCGAGCCGAGTGTTGGACCCCGAACCATCGGTGTAGTTCAACGGTTGTGGGAGCAGTTCCGAACGGCGATCTACCCCTGGCTCGTCCGGAGGCGAGCCGAGGAGGTAAAGTCGAGCCGAGTGTTGGACTCCGAACCATCGGTGTAGTTCAACGGTTGTGGGAGCAGTTCCGAACGGCGATCTACCCCTGGCTCGTCCGGAGGCGAGCCGAGGAGGTAAAGTCGAGCCGAGTGTTGGATTCCGAACCATCAGTGTAGTTCAACGGTTGTGGGAGCAGTTCCGAACGGCGATCTACCTCTGGCTCGTCCGGAGGCGGGCCGAGGAGGTAAAGTCGAGCCGGACGTGGACTCGGAACCATTGGTTGAAATCAAAATTTAGAAAACATATGATAAGAGCGGAGAGAAGCATACAAATTCATAAGTACGAAAAGAGCTTCCTTTATTGATAATCGACGGCGAACCGTTTTACATAGCACAATTCATGAAAAATAGTTTACAAGTTAGAGGAGAGGAATGACTCGACATCCTATGATACTTAGAGTGGCGCCGGGGCGCTTTCTTGGTATTTTAGGAGGTGGTCGGCATTCCAGGTCCTCGGAATCTCTTTGCCGTCTAGATCTTCGAGACGATATGCTCCGGGCCGAACTACCCTCGTGATTCTGTATGGCCCTTCCCAGTTCGGAGCCAGCTTGCTCTTCTGATTGGGAAAGGATATTGCCAGTTTTCTCAAGACCAAATCCCCTTGCTTAAGGTTGGTGGGTCGGACCTTCTTGTTGTATGCCAACTCGACCCTTCTTCGGTAATTCTGCTGCCGAATTGATGCTCTTTCCCTCAGCTCATCTATCAGGTCTAAGTCGGCTCTGAGGTCCCTGGCATTCTGTTCTTCGTCATAGGCTGTGAGCCGAGGGGAAGGTATTCCGACCTCGAGAGGTATCACGGCCTCGGACCCATAGGTGAGGTTGAAAGGGGACTCGCCTGTGGGGGTCCGCTTGCTCGTGCGGTAGTTCCATAGGACGTTGGGGAGTTGGTCGACCCATAAGCCTTTGGAACTTTTGTCCAGTCTTTTCTTGATGCCTGCGAGGATCTGCCGATTAGCGTTCTCCGCTTGTCCGTTCGACTGAGGGTGGGAGACGGACGAGAAGCGCTGCTGGATGGCAAGGTCGTCGCACAGAGCTCGGAATGCTGCGCCAGTGAACTGAGTCCCGTTGTCCGTCACGAGGACACGGGGGACGCCGAACCTGCAGATGATGCTCTTCCAGAAGAACTGTACCACCTTGTTCTCGGTTATAGTGGCGAGGGGCTCGGCCTCGACCCACTTCGAGAAGTAGTCGATGGCTACGACCAAGAATTTGAACTGACCCGGAGCCGGAGGGAAAGGCCCTAGTAAATCCATCCCCCATATTGCGAAGGGGATAGGACTTGATAGGGAGGCGAGGTTGGCCTGAGGGAGGCGACGGATGCTGGAGTGTCTCTGACAAGAGCTACATTGCCGAACGTGTCGCTCGGCGTCTTGAAGGAGGGTCGGCCAGAAGTATCCGTAATTCAAAACTTTTCGGGCCAAGGACCTAGATCCTGAGTGCGCCCCGCCGACGCCTTCGTGGAGCTCTTGTAGGGCATAGCCGGCTTGTTCTGGAGATAGGCACCTTAGGTATGGTCGGCCGTCTATTTGAGAGGAGCGTTTGTATAAGATACCATCGATCAAGACATAGCGCTCGGCCCGTGTTCTGACTCGGCGTGCTTCCTTGGGATCCTCGGGCAGAACCTCGTCCCTCAAGAATTCCACCAACGGCTTCATCCAATTATCCTGCAACATGACCGGCAATGACTCCACCGAGCCGGGTGTCTCGTCTTCTATGCTCGGCCTAGAGAGGACTTCGATCAGTACGGTCTGTTCGAGACCTTGTAGGGAGGATGAGGCCAATTTGGAGAGGGCATCGGCCTGTGAGTTCTCTTCACGAGGGACCCGCTGGATGAGCGCCTCCTCGAATTCATGAGGGCCCGAACCTTAGCGAGGTACTTCGCCATCCGCTCGTCTCGGGCCTCGTACTCGCCCAAGACTTGGTTCACGATAAGCTGTGAATCGCTGTGGATTCGGAGGCGCTGCGCCCCAGCACTTCGTGCAAGTCCGAGACCAGCAATGAGCGCCTCGTACTCCGCCTCATTGTTCGAGGCCTTGAAGTTCATACGGATCACGTACTGGAGGACGAAGTCGTCAGGGCCGTTCAGGATGATGCCGGCGCCGCTTCCTTCGTTACAGGAGGATCCGTCCACAAAGACTGTCCAGATGGGGGGTCCATTCGGGACGTGGCCGACCTCAGGGATAGTGGACTCTACGATGAAGTCGGCGAGGGCCTGCGCTTTAATTGCCGTCCGAGGCTGGTAAGAGATGTCATGCTGGCTCAGCTCTATGGACCACTTCATTAGTTGGCCCGAGGTCTCAGGCTTGTGGAGGATCTGCTTTAGGGGTTGGTCGGTGAGGACAACGATCGAGTGGGATTGAAAGTACGGCCGAAGCTTCCTTGCTGCTGTGAATAGGGCGTAGGCCATCTTCTCTATCTTCGGATAGCGGAGCTCGGCGTCCCGAAGCACCTTGCTCACGTAGTAGATGGGCCTTTAGGCCCGGTCCTCTCTTACCAAGACAGCACTTAAGGTCTGCTCGGAAGCTGCCAAGTAGACGAAGAGAGTCTCGCCCGGGACCGGTTTGCTGAGCAGAGGGGGGTTCACCAAGTAGGCCTTCAGTTGGTCGAACGATTCCTGTTGTGGTTGGCCCCATTCAAAACCCTTAGCCCCCCTGAGTGCTTTGAAGAAGGCGAGGCACTTTTCCCCCGACTTCGAGAGGAACCGACCGATAGCGGCGAGCCGACCAGTAAGCTTCTGCACCTCCTTGATGTTCCGAAGCGGGGCCATGTCTAATATGACCTTAATCTTCTCGGGATTAGCTTCGATTCCTCGTTGGCTTACCATGAAGCCGAGAAATTTTCCCGAAGAGACCCCGAATGCATACTTGTTCGGGTTCAGCCACATGCTGTGCCTTCTCAACACGTCGAAGGCCTCCTGGAGGTCGGCCACGTGATCAGTGCCTCGGACGCTTTTGACGAGCATGTCGTCAACGTACACCTCCATGTTCCGGCCTATCTGGCTTTGGAAGACCTTGTTGACGAGGCGCTGATAGGTGGCGTCCGCGTTTTTCAACCCGAACGGCATGACCCGGTAGCAGTAGAGGCCTTGATCGGTGATGAAGGAGGTCTTCGGAATGTCCGGAGGGAACATTCGGATTTGATTATAGCCTGAGAAGGCATCCATGAAGCTGAGGAGCTCATGGCCCGAGGTGGCGTCAATGAGGGTGTCGATGTTTGGAAGAGGGAATGGGTCCTTCGGACACGCCTTATTCAGGTCGGTGAAGTCAATGCATATTCTCCAGGAGCCGTTGGACTTCTTGACCATTACAACATTGGAGAGCCACTCGGGGTAGTTTACCTCCTGTATGAACTTGGCCTTCAGCAGTTTATCCACCTCCTCCTTGATGGCCTGTTGTCGCTCGGGAGCGAACTTTCGTCTCTTCTGCTGAACCGGTTTGCACCCCGGTTCGACACTTAGGCGGTGGACGAGCAACTCCTCGGAAATGCCGGGCATGTCCGCGGCCGACCAAGCAAATAGGTCACGGTTATCCCGGATACATTTGACCAAGTCTGAGCACAGCGCAGTCGGCAGAGACTTGCTGATGAGGAACTTCCGGCTCGGGTCCTCGTCCGAGAAGAGCACTTCTTCTAACTCGTCCGCCGGCTCAGACGTGGGTCGGATTTTCGGCTCGGGGATTTCTAGTGTCTCGAGGGAGAGCACTGGTCCCCCTGTGGAAGTCATGTAGCACTTCCGAGCCATCTCTTGGCTTCCCCTGACTTCCCCTACTCCCGACCGAGTGGGGAACTTCATTTTAAGATGGTACGCCGAGGGGACAGCTTCCAAGGCGGCTAGACCGGGTCGGCCCAGAATGACATTATACGCTGCCGGGACATCGACGACCATGAAGTCTATCGGCTCGGTCCGGGTAGTAGGTGTGCTTCCAGCAGTTACGACTAGGGTTATCACCCTCTCGACAGTTACTGGGACCCCCGTGAACCCGTGGAGTGTGTAACCGGCCGGCTTGAGACGGTCCCGGGACAGCTGCAGGCCTCGGAAGGCCGAGAGGAAGAGGATATTGACCGAACTCCCATTGTCTACTAAGATCCTCTGCACCTTGAAGTTGGCCATGCGGAGGTCGATGACGAGGGCGTCACAGTGGGGGGTTCGGACCCCTTCGAGGTCTTCATCGGAGAAAGACACAGGGACGCCGAGACCTTTGGGAGGAGGGGCGCTGTGAACCGAGTTGACCTCTCGGACGAAGGCCTTCCGAGAGGAATTTGAGGAGCCTCCCATAGGGCCTCTGTGGATCAGGTGCAGAACCCGTTTTTCCTCGAACTCGGGTGTCTCCTCGCGTCGCTCGGAGCGCTTGTTAGCCCCCCGAGGCGGAGGAGTGTTGCGATCCGCCCGATCGTTAGCCTTTACGAATTTGGCCAACTGCCCCTCCGGATGAGGGCTTCTATCTCATCTCTCAATGCCCGGCAGTCGTTCGTGTCGTGGTCGTGGTCCCGATGGTAACGACACCATTTATCTTTGTTCCTCCTCTTTGCCGGGGTGTTCATCCTCGGAGCTAGAGGGATGACTCCCTCCTTCTCCACTTCCATTAGTATGGTGGAGACGTTGGTGGTGAGGGGAGTGAACTTCTCGAACCTGGGGGGAGGACGGCGCTGACCGCCGTTGTCCTTCTGCGCTTTCTTGGACCCCCTTCCTCCGTCGCCTTCCTCTTCGACCCGGAGGAGGACCCCCCGAAGTTCGGGAGGGATTCAGCCTCCTCTGCTCGGATGTACTTCTCGCACCTCAGAAGGAGGTCGGCGAAGTTATGCGGGGGCTTCTTGGCGAGGGACGATCGGAGGTTGGCGTTGAGGACGTTCGACTGGAATGCCACGGTTGCCACTGACTGGTCTAAGGAGGCGATAGACCTGACCTCTGCGGTGAATCTCTTCACATAGTCCCGCAGCTTCTCTCCCCTTTCCTGCCGCAGGTTCAGCAGGGAGAGGCTTGTCTTCTCAGCTCGCCTGCTACTCACGAAGTGAGTTATGAACAGCGTTTCAAACTGCTCGAACGAGAAGATGGAGGAGGGAGCGAGTCTGGAATACCATTCCCGAGCCGACCCCCTGAGGGTGGCGGGGAAAGTCCTGCAGAGCACGGCGTCGGAAGCTTGATGGATCAGCATTAGGGTCTTGAAGCTTTCGACGTGATCAACTGGGTCGGATTCCCCTGAGTACGTTTCAAATTGCGGAGGTTTGAAACCCCTCGGTATGTGGGCCTCCATGATCGACCGCGAGAAAGGGGGTCTGTTGGGGCGGACGGTTCCTGCTCGGGACTCCTCCTCTCTGTCCATGCGACCAATGCGCCTCTCCACCTCATGGAGACGGCGGTTGAGGGCATCGTCCCTCCGCTGGTAATCATACGATCCCCCGGACTCTTCTTCATAGGAAGGGGAGTGGGGACTGCGGCGCCGGTAGTCCTGGGATCGGCGATGACTGTAGTGCTCCTGCTGGCGGCTGGGAGCCGGGGAAGGACTTCGGGTTCGGCGACGAGGACTAGGAGCCCTCGGAGGCGTTGGAGCCCTCCGGGCATTTTGGTTGTTCTGCCGAAGGTTGAGGGCCTGCAGTACGGTGTCTTGAAATTGTAGGAACTCGGCACGAGTGATGGGTGCGTCATTGTTCCTTCGATGATGCTGGTCCGCGGGGGAATGCGGCTTCCTCCTTCGGCGCTCGGGAGATGTCGCTCGGCCCCTGCGGTCCGGAGACCTTCTGCCGTCCCGGCGTTGAGGGGACCGCTCACCCTGATGCTGGCGGGAGGCTCCCTCTCGGGCCCGCCTCTCATCAAGGTGGGTGCGGAGGTCTTCATCTTTTTGGCGGTTCAGGAGTGTGTTGCGGAGGTCGGGGTGATGAGAAGCCATTGAATCCGAGGATTCATTATGAACCGAGACATGGTCCGGATTGACGGGCTGCTTCTGCCTCCGACCGTTATGTCCGGAAGGGCCATTGTTGGGTTGCTGTTTGGGAAGAGGAGGTTGGCCCTGCGGGGCCGGAGGAGGAAGTTCGGGCTGTGGAATAGGATTGACAGGGGCTTCCTCTGTAGGGTCGGCGGGGTTGGTCCCGCGGTTGGACCCTCTCGATCTGACCTTTGGAGGCATGGTTGGAGAGGACGACAAGGAAGGGGCTAAGGCTGTTCGTGTGGTTGTTCCCACAGACGGCGCCAATCTGTTACCGCTAATTTCGGTGTGGGGGTAAACAGATAAGATTTGTGAGTTCGAAAAAACCTGAACAGCTGATCCTAGCCTTCTTGCTCCTGCCGCAACCTGCAAGGAAGTGCGAGACACCGGGGTTGATTCCGGCGACGCACCCTCCGACGCTCTTGTTAGTAACCAATGGTGATTAAAGGAAGAGCTTAAGGTGGTGAAAAAGTGATTAACCTGGTCATAGTGGCAGAGGGGAGGTATTTATAGTCGCCAGGGGAGTGATTAGAGGCCTGGTTCCCAGTGTAACTGCTAGGAGAAAAATCCTCACAGTCTGTTTAGGAAACTAACCCCTTGATCCCCGGTGAGAGCAAATCAGGCCCGTTGACTTGGTCAAGTCAGTGGCCCTGATTTGTCTCTTGCTGGTTTGGGCTCGCCTCGGGTCGGGACCCGTGCCCAATCGGTGTGGACCCGTTCGTGGGTTATTGGGTCTCGTGCGAAGGAGATCCAGTACCCGCTTTGGATCCACCTTGTATGTGAAATTACCATTTTACCTCCGAGCTTCGAGATTCGCGCCTAATCCGGACGGTTCCGATTTAACTCCATTTTTAGCCATATCAACCGGTATAATATAATTTAAAACCATCTATGTCTTTAGCTTTCTCCCCTACCCACTTTGTTTCTTGTAAACAAGCTATATTAATATTTTTTCTAATCATGGTATCTACTAGTTCTATGCTTTTTCCTGTCAATGTTTCTATATTCCAAGTCGCTAATCTAAGCCTATTTTCCTGGACTAGCTTCTTTACCTGTACACGTCTATATTGGTGCAGAAACCCTTGCCCATTTTTCACCGCACCCGGACGCCGGTGCGACACCCCTTGCACATTTTTCGAAGCACCCGGAGGCAGGCATAATGCATCACTTCCAGGGAATGCCCTAGCATTTGCACGTATATTATTAGGATTCATGTTCATAAGATTTGACAAAATTTTATGCTGGTTGTCAACTGCCTAACGCAACCCTCCTCCTTATCCGGTTTGTGGCCGGATTCCTGGCTTGGGACATGCAATGGCGGAATTTGCTAATTTGCTACTAGACATATTATAATGTTAGAAACAAGACTCGGCTTGTATGGAAAGAAGAAAAAGTCTGAGAGAAGTATTTGGCCTACAAGTACCCTCCTCGTCTAGAAGAGAGTCGTTGAATTGTGATGGCCATATGAATTCACTCTCGTGCAGACCTAAGCATGTCCATCCAATATATTCAATTGTGCTTGAATTTTATACAAGCAAATGACAAACTCAATCTACATAAACCTCCTTGATCAGCTTGATGACCATAAAAGACGGTGCAACAAAAGTTTATTAGGTTGCTAGCGGTAACCATGTGGAATGTTATTTGGGTTCTTCCAGATGTGTGTGTCTGAGTAAATGATGTCTTTAGTGGTGGCCTTACTGGCTTTTTGTGAAGTGGTAATGGTTGTAATGCCTCTTCTGCAAGAAGAAGCAGACATTGGTAGCAATGTTAACTATTTTGATGAAGTAGTGTAAAAATTTCCCTTAAAAAGTTTGGTGAACAAGCGAGAATGATTGATCCACGTGCTGCCGCTCAATGCAACTTTTAGCTCCATAATTTATTATTCCCTCGTGTCTACCGAATAAATAGCCGATATCAGTCTTATAGATAAGGTAGCTTATTAGTCTTACTATCATGAATCTCTATAACAAGTTTACTTCTTTCATATGGACTGCATCAAAAGTACATCCTCCTTGACACCAGCAATGTGAAAGGCTACTCAACATTTTTTCTTGGACTTATTTTTGAATAATTCATTAATGTAATCATACTTGAAGGTTTTGGCTCATTTAATGGATAGACTAGTTTTCTTAAACAAGTCAAGGGGTACTGTGTTTTAAAATAATTCCTAATCAATGGAAATTGTACAAGGAAAAGTATTGCATATCACATTAACGTAATTTATATTCCTTTAGGCACTGTTTGGAATTACAGTTATAATACCTATAGGTATCCTTTAAGTGGAGGTGGAGGTGCTCTACCTATAGGTAGCATACCTTTACCTACAACTTAAAAGATACTTGTAGGTAGAAAAATAAATTTGGTTTATTTGGGGGTAGTTGAGATATCTAAAGAGACTACAAGTATCTCAACTTTTGGGGCCAAAAAGTTAAAACACGTGGAGGTATCTCACCTCCAGAAAGGTTCCCAAACAGATCAATGGTAGGTTAACTAGAGGTATTAGATACCTCCACTAACCTCCATTTCCAAACGGGCTTAAGAGGAAGGTTGTTATCAATGAATCTTGTTGGACCAGACCATTGAAAACACATGGTTCATCACCATCTACTTTGTGGAGACTTGAATTTGTTGGGAGGTCAATGGTTCTAAAGATGGTATGAAGCATTGTCAACAGGAGTAGCTTTTGATTGCGGTGAGTATTCTTAGGAGACTTGTTGTTAGCCAAGTCCATTATAAGTAGGCTGATGAGCCAAGAGGAGCAAATAATATTGATGGCAACAATAGGTGCTCGGCCATCTCCAAGCTTCACTATTAGGACTATTAGGACTAAAGAGTTAGTTGTCCTGGTTAATGTTGGCTATGGGATCTTTGTTGGTAGTAGATTCAGATTTGAATGTATACTATCTTGAAGAACTGGGGAACATAGTCTGCAAGGAGACACAAAGGATGAAGACATTTAGTCTTTAGATAAGGATTGTTATTGGTCTTTTGTTGACTGGGGGCAGTGTTGTAATACATAGTGGAGAAAATAAGAAAGGAAATGTTGGGATCCATCATCTTTAGTGGGCTTTTCTTTTATAGATGTCAGTAGTGCGAGGGGAAATTTGACAAAGTGGTGGTGGGTGGGTTTAGTTTATAGATTTGCGAAGTTGAATGAGGTGGATTTTGGGAGTGGTGAGGTTTTCCATAGCTTTGGTACCAAAATGGTTCGGTAGATGATGAAGGAGAAGAAGACTTGGACATTACCTACTCAAATTTCCATGGGAGTGGTGAGGTTTTCCATAGCTTTGGTACCAAAATAGTTCGGAAGATGATGAAGGAGAAGACGACTTGGGCATTACCCACTCAAATTTCCATTCTCAGCTATGTTCTTTGTTTCATAACATGTAGTTTTCTTAATAAATAGGGCATACATAACTTTCCTTTTAAGAATATAATATAGGAAGGACAAAAATATTCTCGAGAAGTTTAAGCTGTATACAAATTGTAAGTTGTATTTGATAGATAAGTTTACAACTGGAAAGATAAATAAATTCCTAAACAGATATTTGCAAATATAAATGTTAGGCATGCACCAAGAGCAATTTGCAAGTTAAGACTCATCTTTGGGAACTTACAATTAATAGTCTGGCATAGTTGGATTCAGAGCTACATCCAATTTGGATGTCTAACAAATTTGTCAAGTTTATATTAACAGCACTCTTTTATATGCTTCTACTTTATATGTCATGTTGACCTTTAAAAAATCGACTCGGACTACAATTTAAGAATGTTTAGTTTATCTTGTCTGCAGATAATAAGTTTCAGATAAAGACAACTATTATGTTATCATTTCAGCTGTAAATTGTGTTTTTGTTTCAGTGAGGAGGAGGCAAAGAGGAAGATCTATTCTGTATGTACCTCAACATACACAGGGTTTGGGGCATTGATTTCTGAAGAGCTTTCTTGCAAAATTAAAGGTGATTCGATTTAATTATTTGAAATTTTAATCAGGGAAGAGCAACATTTAATATGTAGAAATAGAGTTCTGATATATTCTGTTGTTCAATATGGCAGGTTTACCTGGAGTGTTGTGGGTACTACCCGACTCCTATCTTGATGTTCCCAACAAGGATTATGGAGGTGAGCTCAAGCAATACATATTTTACATTGGTGTACTTTCGGTGCATTGTTTTCCAAAACGAATAAATTCCAAATGTGTCGGTACTTTGTAGATACTCAAACTCATGTTTTACTTACGAATTTTCTTCAATTATTACTACCAAAATTTGTAGGGTTTTCGTAACAGTAGGTATTAACATTATACCGATTTTTGTTCCTGTTATCCCTATGTTTTCGTATTGATATTGGAGAATTTGATTGCTGGTACCAGTGGGACATTGGAGTACTGAATTTCCATTTTATTTGAAAATGGTGAACATTTGAATGGACGATGAATGCTGGATTAGTACATTATATAATGATCTTTGTTTTTTGTTCGACCATGGAGGATTCTTAAGACTGGACTAAGTATGTTGTTTACCTTGTATTTCCATTGGTTTGACTTGCTGATGTCTATTCCATTAATTACATCGAAAATGCTCGAGTTTTAGCTCATGCAATGCGAGCATTTTCCTTCGCAGGGATGGTTATTAAGAACTTTATTTATTCCCTCAATTCATACAATTGTTATGGACTTCCAATCTTGCTCAAGGTTAATACGAGGAATAGAATAAAAAATGCAGTGTAGAGGCTACACGTTCACACTGGCACAAAAGCAAATCCATCTGTCTAGTCATAATCGTAAAGATGCTTTGCTGATTTGTTGGATCATAACAATATTATTGCATTGAATTTGAGTTAAGTTTTCTTATCATACTATATATTTCTGTTTTGTTTCCAATACCAGGGGACCTTTTTGTAGACGGAAAAGTCATCCGCAGACCACAGTTTCATTTTAGCGAGAGGAACCAGATTAGAAACCGGCCCCGTGTTCGACATGATAGGCGCTGAGAAAATAGTACAGGTTGAAAGAAGGGAACCAGTGCAAAGGGATCCGGTTGAAAACCCCTAGGAGCTTATTATAGGCAATAACAAGCACACCGTGATCCATGTTTGAGTCCGACTTTCCTTGATTTCTTGCTATCTGGAAGGTCTTCATATAAATTTGGTCTGCTGTTACCCAAGTAGTGCCTGAGATTAGATTAGCACTTACTGATGTTGAAAGAAAAATATTTTGTACGTTTCTTCAATTCTGAACTGGGTATGTATGGGAAGTTAGTTTATGTGTGAATTGCTGTTGAAACATTGGATTGTCTAATGTAGAAAGTTTGCATGCATTTGAATCTGTCATATTCTCATCACAAGTCACAACTGGTACACCATCTCTTAGAAATTGAAATTGCGACTAATAATTTTTTACTTGTAGATTCTTTTATTGTGTTTGATTTAGGAGAGAGTTGGACATGGTTTGCAATGAATAACAGATTGGAATCACGATGTGACCGGTTATGAAAGAAGTCTATCATAACAAGAAGGAAGACAAACCCAACGCACTATATGATTAAGCATTATCAAAAAAAATTATTCGAGAGGCTGTTCTTCCTTTCACTAGAGATACAAAAACAATCTCACGAGTTGTCCATAAAAAAACAGGAGAATAACATTAAAATAACAAAATAATTACCGTAATATCAACTACCTTCTTAAATCGATCCAATCAACCAATAAATTGTGTACTTGGAGTATGTGCAATCAATAGGATAACTACCTAATTGATCATTTAGAAACTGGTAAAAAGTTGATTTTTTGGTAAGTGATAAGGGATTATATATGACATAGTTTTAATTAGTAACAAAAGTTGAGATGGCCGAGTTGGTCTAAGGCGCCAGATTAAGGTTCTGGTCCGAAAGGGCGTGGGTTCAAATCCCACTCTCAACATTTAGTTTTTAAAATTTAGACCATTTTTTTTTTTTTTTTTTGCACTTAGATGGCAATCACAAATGGAAGAATAATAGATTGCATATGCATTATTTTCTTTTTATAAATCCCATATTATTTTTTATGAGGTTTGTATTATTTGCATGTAGACTTAATTTTTGCACTTACGTCACAAATGGAAGAAGAAAAGATTGCGGATAGTAATATATTATTTTTATGAGGCTTGTATTATTTGCATGTACACTTAATTTTTGCACTTACGTCACAAATGGAAGAAGAAAAGATTGCGGATAATTACTATTTGTATATACAATTTTTTTTATAAGCCCTTGTATTATTGGAATATACACTTATTTTTTGTACTTACGTCAAAAATGTAAGTAGTAAAGAATGCGGATAAATACTATTTGCATATACATTAATTTTTTAAGGTCCGTATTATTTGCATATACACTTATTTTTTGCACTTACGTCACAAATGAAAGACAAAAGATTACAGATAAATACTATTTGCATATATATAAGATAAATACTAATTGCAAATACAACAATGACAATATAAGCTTCCATTTGAAAAAAAAAAACTTAGCAGCCCAAGCCTCATGTTGCTTATAGTCGTAAGTTTGAGATTCTCTTCTTCTTTTGTACACTCTTAAATTATTTTGACCGTTATATCTGTCATGTTCATATTTTATTACCCTCAATAGTTTTTCCCTTGTTCTATTCAGAATTTTCTCAAAATGACCCACTTTGAGAAAGTATTTACCAAACTGACCTACTTTCGAAAGTATTTACCAAAATGACTCACTTGTTATCTCATTTAGCAACCCTAGTGAAAACATGGTCGCTAACTGAGATAGCGAGTGTAGTTGTACTCATTTTTCTCAGAGAGATTTTGAACATGCAATTTTTCAGAGAAATTTTGAACATGCAATTTCTCAGAGAAATTTTGAAATGTATACAACTACACTTGCTATCTGAGATAGCGAGTTCATTTGAACTAGACTCACTATCTCAGATATCGAGTGTAGTTGTACACATTTTTAAAGAAATTTTTTGAACATGGCAACCTTTTATACTTGTTAGTGCTTATCCTGTTATACCTATGTGGCAATGGCTACCTCCTTCCTTCCTCGACACTACCCATGATGCAAAACTCTAGTCACCTCACGCTTAAGCCCCTGAAATTCTATTACCAGGAGGCTCACTGATGCTGAGATACCAATCTCCTATGGGTTGCTATGCAATAAAAAGCAGAGGATGCTATTATTTGGGAGGAGAGGCAAAAGTAATAAAACATGTAATGCATACGGAGCATTTGTTATTTATAACTATAGTACTCTTGTATATGAAAAAACAATCATAATGTTTGCTTTAGTTGATGCCTCTATGTTGTAGGTGGAAGAAAATACCGTCACCTGTTATTCATCTACTAATACTGCGCACAATTGATTGGATTCTTGAACTTCGTAATTTCATTTTAAGGGGACTATCGTAATGTTCCATATTTCATGTTTAGGTCCTTGTATTTGGGTGTGTTTTGTAATGCAACATATTTTCGGATCAATCTATAATATCACTGCAATTCATGCTTCATCAAAATAAGAATCTCTACATGTTTGAAGTAAGAAAACTCATGGCCGAAAAAAAAACCCTCTTCCAAAACCAAATGAAACGTTTTAGATCGAGCTTGGTCACAAACTACTAAGTTCAAACTATTACAGCCTTGTCGAGATTTAGATTGTTGCGATCTTCAACTCAAATGAATTTCAACTTTCAGAAGTCAATCTGATGCATGTCTAGTAAATTGTAACTAACACTACTCCTAGACTCAAATTTGTCGGTAGATTCCTTGCTTCTTTGCCTACCCATGGAAAGGCATCACATTCCTTGATTTCAATAAAGGATTCCTCTACATATTATATTGCATACTTTGAAGACCATGATGCTTCTCGCAACTTTGCAACGCTAACAAAAGCTGCTGCTGCTAGAACTTGACAAAATGCTGTTTATTTTCATCAAAAGATTTCATGGGGATCCTGAAATCACTTTAACCCTTTATTACAGGCTACAATAAAGTTGAGCAAGGTATCTCTCAAACTTAGCTACCAAGTGAAGCCAACACTTTACAGCAACTTGAACCTCAGGCAATCAATCATTGTTGCTTCTTATAAGGGATGATGTCGACTTGAAATTTTCTTCGAAAAAATACATACAACTACACTCGCTATATGAGATAGCGAGTTCATTTGAAATATACTTAGATAGCGAGTATAGTTATATACATTTCATGTTCGAAAGTTATCTGAAAAATGAGTACAACTATAATCGCTATTTGAGATAGCGAGTTCATTTGAACTAGACTCGTTATCACAGATAGCGAGTGTAGTTGTACTCATTTAATGTTCAAAATTTCTCTGAAAAAATGTGTACAACTACACTCCCTATCTGAGATAGCGAGTTCATCAGATAGCGAGTATAATTGTATACATATTATTTTCAAAATTTCTATGAAAAAATGTGTACAACTATACTCGCTATCTGAGATAGCGAGTCTAGTTCAAATGAACTCACTATCCCAGATAGTGAGTATAGTTGTATACATTTCAGATAGAAATTGCATGTTCAAAATTTCTCTGAAAAATAAGTACAACTACACTCGCTATCTCAGTTAGCGACCTTGTTTTCACTATGGTCGCTAACTGAGATAGCGAGTGGATCATTTTGGTAAATACTTTCGAAAGTAGGTCAGTATGGTAAATACTTTCAAAAAGTTGGTCATTTTAGAAATAATTCTTCTATTCATGAGCATCTGTAGTCGTTTATGCTAAAATTATCCATATATGGATAAATAGAAATAGAAATTTCGATTACGCTGCACTCGTCGAGAGCTATTTTTTAGCAATCAATACTATAATATTAAGCGACGGCACACGAAGTGCCGTCGGAGTGAACGTCGCTGTCATTCGAGAGAGAGAAGAAGAAAAAAAAATCACAACCCCTAGGGACGGACGGCACATCATGTGCCGTCCAAGCCCATGTGCCGTCCAGCCAATAGAAAGAATTCATTAATTATAAAAATCAATTCATTAATTTCAAAAACAATTCATTAATTACAAAAAAAATTTAAAAAATTACGAAAACATTTCGAAAATTGCAAAAAAAAATTAAAATTTGCAAAAAAAAACTCAGAAAAGTCAAACCCCAGGGTCGGACGGCACATCATGTGCCGTCCAAGCCCATGTGGGTGCCACGTCATGTGCAGCCAATAGGAACAATTCAATAATTATAAAAATCAATTCATTAATTACAAAAACAATTCATTAATTACAAAAAAAATTTAAAAAATTACGAAAACATTTCGAAAATTGCAAAAAAAAATAAAAAAATTGCAAAAAAAATTAGAAAATACAAAAACCTCCGGACGGCACTTCAAGTGCCGTCCGAGGATTTCGGAGGGCGAATTTGGTTTTTTTCAAACGGACGGCACTTCAAGTGCCGTCCGACGATTATAATAATAATTTCGCGCGTGGGACGGCGCTTCGAATACCGTCGCTGACTTATCGATAAAGCTATATCCATTCTCATATATAGCAATCTACTGTAGCGTTTTATCGATAATATCGATATATAGCAAACGACTGCAGCTACTTTTTTTATCAAATATCGATATTATCGATATATAGATAACGACTACAGATGCTCTAACTCCTTAATTAGGCTATGTTTGGATATAAATGTAGGATATCTATAGGTAATTTTTAATTGAAGCTAAGAGAATGCAACCTGTAAGTTGTATATATGTACCTCCATACCTGTAAGTTGTATATATGTACCTCCATTTTTGCTTAAAATTAAAATTGATTGGATTACATATCTACCATAATTTACGTGTTTTCTTAACTTTGAGGTGCAAAAAAAAAACAGAATTAACATTATATATAAATGAACGCTTGGGTTCGTTAAAACGAAAGCTAGAAAGCCACACTGAATGGAAATATATATTAACGCGTTCATATTGATATATATATATATATATATATATATATATATATATATATATATATATATATATATATATATATATATATATATATATATATAGGAAAATGATCGAGTGAGAACTCTTTTGGTGAGAACCGCGTGAGAACTTTTGTTTGGGACATTAGTTGAAAGATCTGAACCGTTCATTTTGATCTACACGACTCAACTAGTCCATGGATTAGAAATGAAGTCATTTGAGATTCATTTGCCCATGTATTGAAGTGTTACAAATTGTGTGGTTGAAAAATCGTTATTTTTTATAGTGACATGATGCATGGACAAATGACTACCAAATGACTTGATTTTATATTTGTAGACTAAATTAGTTATGTTAAACAATGTGAACGGTTCGGATCATCCATAGGATGGATAGGCGTGGAGTTCTCACGAAGCTTATCGTGAGAACGGTTCTCACCAGATCGCTACCCTATATATATATATATATATATATATATATGGCAAATGTTCCATTGAAAACGGGTTCGTTTTCAACTGGTTGGAAAACGACGATCTGAGCCGTTGGATCGCTCACGATCGTGATCAACGGCTCAGATTGAAGCTCGCTTTCATCTCCCACTAAGAGCTACTTTGAGCGGAGGGGCATTTTCGGTACTTCACGCCAAAAAACGCTTCAGACTTAGCATTTTTTTTGTGTGAAGTTTTTTTTGCGAAAAGTTATACTTAGGCCGTTGTTCCCAAGGTTGTTTTTTTGAAGAAAAAAAAATCTACCTAGGCCGTTGTTCCCAACAACGGCCTAGGTATGTACAAGTATTTTTCCAAACACTTGTACATACTCAGTTCGCCATCTCCATCACAACTCTCTCTCTTGTTACTGGAGCTCGCGAAACCCATTTCCCAAACCCTAGCTCTCTCTCTCTCTCTCTCTCTCTCGATATGAAAACCCTAGCTCTCTCTTGCTCGTTGCTTCTCACTCAATCTCTCCCTCTTCTCACATCCTAGCTCTCTCTTACTTGTTACATACTCAGTTTTGCAATGTTTGAGTGTACAATTTGTATATTATGCATAGCTATTTATAGATTAGGTAATTATAGTTTTATTGTCGATGTAGATGTAGTATTAGTTGTTGTTCGTTGTTAGTAATGGCGTACAAAGAGATCCAATAATTATGCAAGTTTACGAGTATGTCGGGCTCGCCACCCATAAGCCAACATAACTTGCAGAAGTGTGTTTGGATTCACGGTTTGAAGTGTACGGCCGTGTATCGCTTTCGACTATTTTTCATGAGTGAAAGCGATACATCAGCGTATATTGCAAACTGTGAGTCGAAACTCATCTCTAAAAATTTTTTTGGCTCATGTGTTTTGCATCCGTCCTTCTCCCAAAGTTTCGAAATTTTTTGATCTCGTTTGTGCGGATTTCTACCGTATATCAAACAACAACAACAATTAATGTTTGATTGCTATCGAGAGACTTTTCACTAGGAAACGATAACCAAAAAATAAAAAATTTATCGAGTAAGTTGGGCTTACCACTCGCAACCAAACGCTACTTGTAGTTGCGAGTTCCGACCCACAATTTGGGGGCTACGTCTATGTATCGAATTGTTGGCATTTTTCATGAATGAATGCAATACACGGCCGTATCTTGCAAACCGTGGGTCGAAACTCGCTTGTACAAGTTGTGTTGCCTTGTGTGCGGGGAGTCCGACCCAATCACAAAGTTTAGTTTTTTTTCACCGTCGATTGTGTGGTTTTCTCATGAATTTTGTTATGTTTTGAGCGATTTTTCAATAGAGAACCCACTTGAAAAACCTGTAAATTTGCGAGTAGGTCGCGGACGAGTTTGCTGCTCTATGGGATCTCCTGTGGTCGCCAAGGTGGACACACCCACAGCAGAGCTTTGGGCATCACCTGGCCTCGTGGGTCCCAGCCGCAGGGTCAGTAACGAGACTCCGGCAGAAGGACAGGCACCACCGAAAGAAGCGGATCAGGATCCTGACATCCCGAGCATTATCTTGTATCGTTGTATCTCTAACTCTTTCTCCATGATGACCTCACGAAGGAAAGATTCGGACGATGGTCGCCAAACGGAAGTGCTGGACAAGAAAAACACAGCTTTCGCGCTCCCCAGGTTTCGGTCAGCTATCAACTTCTTCAGGCATGCCAACTCCAAGATAAGTCCCTTCGACTTATCCATAAAATATTGGACAACAGCTTGTCGGTCGCGAGCCTCTTTACAGTACCGGGTCAATGCAGACTCTAATGTCGTGAACTTACCCCTAAGTCGCGCCATCTCGGCATGACCAGGGCCTACCCCCGAGGCTACATCCATCTGGTAGAGACAAAAGAAACATCATTCCGAGCCCTATTTACTTAGCAAATTTCACAAAATCTTACATGGCTGACTACGCCTCAGAAATCTAAGTCAAAAGGTTCGGCCAAAAAGAAAAAAAAAACTTTTCATTGCTAAAAAATTTCATACAAACTTACGGTGGCCAGTCCGCGTTCGGCAGTTACAAAATGCAAAGAACAAATAGGGGAAAGGCAAAAACAAAAGCTATTGTTCGAAAAGTGGGCGAACCTCGTCATCAACGGCTATCTCGGCAACAGGGTCGGCCCCGAAAACATCTTCATCACCACAACCTCCTGGAGTCGACGGATGGTCGGGCAGCTTCATGTCATAGTGGAAATGATCAAGCTCCAACTCGGGGTGATAGTACTTGATGTGCCCGATCGCCATGGCATAAACCTCGTTCTAGGCCTCGATGACCTTGTCCATGCCTGCCTGCTTGATCTTCTTTATCACATGTGCCACCGCCTTCTTCAGCTCACCCTCCCTCTTAAGGCTGGCGTCAGCTTGGGAAGCTAGATCGGCCTGAAGAGCTTGGTTACGGGACTCAGCAGCCAACAGCTTCAACTTGAGGTCCTTCATCTCGCACACATAGCGTTGAGCATTCCTTACCTCCCTCTTCAGCTCCCAGTGTTGCAACTTCATCACCTGGGCACCTGCCGTGCATGCCTACAGCCGAGGGAATAAAACTTGACAAAAAAAATAATAGCAGTAGCAACCAGAGTGTAGAAGGAAAGCAGAACGGAACAATCGTTACTTGCACGCTCGCCTGAGCCCACCTCACATAGCTGGACTCGATGGTATCGCTCTCCATGGCCAGCTGGTCCCGAAGCATGGCGAGCTTCTCAACAACTTCGATTGCCACAGGACCCTCGGACATGGTATCAGCGACTTGAACGGCCCTGTAAGGGGCCCACGGTCGGAGCCCCGAGTCACCCAGGACCTCTTAGGACTCCGAATTGACAGGAGGGAGGCTACCCCTCACAACCTCAGTAACCTTCAAGTTACTTGAGCTTAGGGCTGTCTTAGAAGAGCCGGGAGTACCGGGGACCGCCCAAGTCTTCTGTCTCTTCAGCCCCGGTTGGGAAGGTTCTTCGGAATCCCCTAGGATGAGACCTTCTCCTGCTTCTCCCTTTCGACCCGTTCGACTTTTGTCACGCCCCGCTTTCCAAAAATACGGAATACGAGCTTGTGACGATGCCCAGCAAATGATTTTAACATCATCCATAAGCTGTAGGATCGACTCAGCATCACAACAAGAATATAACAAGATATACACAACCAAGCATGCATGAATAATTCATTAAGCAACAGAAAACAATAGAAATAAATAATAATATCTAAATAGTTTTCAAGTCTGGATCAAAAGATAAAACTCGGGAACATAAGCCCGTTACAAGTTTTAAGTAGCAAGAAATAAATAACTCAAAGAAAATAAATAATTTAAGCATGTCTTTTCTCTATTTGAAGCCTAAAATGTCTGCTCACCAATTCCAGCAGGCAACACGTCTCCAAAG